>CANXYI011055043.1:0-17961 GCA_948208565.1 Hura crepitans
TATGTTAAGTTTCATGTTATGTGATGAATAAAATGTAATGATGGGCAATGGTAGTGTTGGCTGAAATGCCTTAAGATGTATGCCTAACTTGTGTGTGAAAGTGTAATGCTTGATAATAAGAGATGTGTTATGAAAATGAGCTTAATTATGGTTGTGTGATGAAAAGAATATAAATGTTAGAGTGGTGACTATATTGGCCAAATGCTCTAGTGTATGCTTAAGAAGGATTATGTGAACCTAATTAGTATAGAAGTATCTGATGTGTGGATGGTAAAACATGGATGTAATTATGTGTTATGATGAGAACATAGTATGTGGAAACTATATGGTAGCCGAATGGTGATAATGAAATTTTTATAGGTATTGTCATCTATATGATGTGTAAATGAAGTGAATTACCTATACAATGTCTTGAATGCTTATATTATGGATGTTAATATGTTAAAAACAAAGAATGTTATATTTGGAGAGTGAAATCCATGTATGGTCGAATGCTTGGTGGAATTGGTAACTTGACTTAATTGATTTTAGTTGATCGATGATATCTATAATTAGGGTACGATCATGATTGGCTATGAAAGAGATAATACATATAAACATATATTAATTTTTGACAAGACTAAATCTTAAATGAAGTATGGGTATGGAATGTTAGGTTGGTATGGAAAGTGTTATAATGAATGCTTTATGCATGTGAAGGATGAGCAAATGATTTATAGTGATAATGTATGACATAATAACATGTGATATATGACTACAAGTATATAAAATCATGAAATCAAGGCATGGTTGAATGACTTTATGGTTAAAATCCTATTAAAAACTCATAAATGCTCATGGAATGAATATGGTTTGCTGAAGTCCTTAAAGAAAGAAAATGGATATTGATGTTGAGAAAATTTGAAATTATAAATTTTTTTCCCTTAAGGTCATTTGTTGACCAATTCAAGCATAAAAGCATAGTTAATTTACATTAAAAAGGCGAAACTAAATTAAATATAGTGATTTTCCTATACGGATTAGACAACCTAGATTGGATAGGTTGACCGGTCAACTAGGGATAGATAGCAGCTGTTAGGGCATCTCGGTGTTTATAGGTCTAGTACAGCAGTTGTAGGAACCTATGGGGCTATTGTACATACCCAAGTCGAGTACAATAGCTGTAAGGTTAGGATTACCACTGTACACAGACACACACACACACACATATATTTTCTAAGTCTAGTATAGTAGCCGTATGGTCCTACGGGGCCACTGTACATACCTAGGACTGGTACAATAGCCGTGGGATCCAAAAGGGCCACTGTACTATATAGGTGGGTGCAATCGTTGAAGGGTCTTCATGGCTACTGCACATTATGACTTGAGTGGTCAATTAGTCTCGTTATTCAATTTTAGAGTGTGTGTCTTTTAGGTATGAGCATAATAATGGTGAATAAAAATAAAAGAGTTCAAATATCGATTAACATGATACTTGACTGGTTTGATGTGTGGTTATAGAGTAGATATATCATGATGAATAAGTTTATGCATATAATGCTTTTAGATTTATATACTGTATGAATTGTTATATGTCATGGAAAGGTAAACTGAGATAATTGCCATGTTATATCTATCACTTTTGTAGACTGAATGTTATCCTTGCATGTTTGCATGCAAATGTGTAAGTATATTGTATCGATTACACTACTAAGCATATCACTTAGTGCATCATTTGTTCTTATGATGTGTAGGTTAAAGAATTTAGATTGGAGTCAAAGCCTTGATATCTATAGTAGATTAAGAGAAGAAATATTTTTGGTATTTTCTTATTTTGTATATGTTATGGATGTATCCATATATTAGCACTCATATGTAGCAAAGAGGGATTAGGCTTAATTAGAGTTGCAACTGTTTTTGTAACCTTCTGAAAATGAGTTCAAACTCTATTTTACGATTGTATGATATCTCTTCCTATTAAATGTTGTTTTATCTGTGTTTTTGATTGGATGGTCAGGAGGACCAAATTGTGATTGAGATGTGTTGAAATATATAAAAGTGTTGTTTTAAAACCTACAGGTTTACTATTCATTTTGGGATAATGTCTTACTATATCTATTTTGCTGTCGAATTTTCAACACGAGGATTCTCAAAATTGTTTTCAAACTTAAAAATGAAATTTTCATTTAAAACAAGTCTTCATAAGTAATACATAAATAAATGGTTTTAAAAAAAGGTTTTACATCGTACAAATTTCATAATAAAGAAAGTTTGGACATTAGTTTGTGTGTCGTTTCTTATTCAGGTTCGATGAACGAAAAGAGTAAAAGGTGTCACAATTAGTGGTAAGACAAACTTTACTTGACAATTTCTTAAAATACTTCATCAATTTCACTTTCTCTTCCTTATATATACTGTAACAATCTCTAGCTACATTTTAGTGAGAAGGAAATACAAAAAGTGGCTATAACACATGAATAAATTCATGAAATCCTTGATGTTCCACATGCCTAAAAGGCGTATTATCAATAATTACCATTCTAGCAAGATATTGTTTACACTTTTCATGATCAAATTTTTAAGGTGTAAGTGCTTGTGCTTTACCACCAGTAGGTTGAAATGCTAAGGCTTTTTTTTTTTTTTTACTTTTGTCCACATTATAAGGGTATCTTTTACATGTCTTCAAATGCTTGCTTAAGTAACTTGTGTTACTATTAGCTGAAGAGATATATCACATTATTTGCATATGGCTCTTTGCTCATTAAGATCTTTACACTTATTCCTATCAAAATAATCCGAAACCAATGATTTTCTTTTAAAAGGATGCATTTTAGTAGATGAACTTAGAAGAGGTGGTTTTGATAAATTTCCAGTATCTTTTGCAACTACAAAAATAGGTCCATCAACTCTTTTTGACTGGTAGGCACTTATATTGTCAACTTTGGCTGGTACATTATCTTTGTAGTTTAGTGTATATATATAAAGAAACTCCTGAATTAAAAAAAAAGAAAAAAGAAAAAAAAGATATTTATATTACTTAAATTTAAGTTAAACCTGAACATTCATATTCAAATTCCTTAGCATCCTCATGAGTTATACCTGAATTCTAATTTTTATACCCATAATTTTTCTAAAATTAGTAATTTCTTTAAAATTAGTAATTTCCTATTTTTTCAAATGATTTCATTTCAATTTTTTAGTGCCAAACTTTTCTAATTATAAAAAAAGATACCTCATACAAAACGAAGTAGAATTTTTTGAGAAAAAAAAAGGTACTCCATATATTCAAAAATTGAACATCATTTATTGTTGTATACTATATTAAAAAATTGATAACAAAGCTTCCACAATAATACAGAGAATGAAGCTTCCAAAATAAAAAAAAAACAGCAAAACATTTGCAATAATACCAAGAATGAAGCTTATTTTATTTTATTTTGTTATAAAATAAAATTAATTTGGTATATACAGAGAATAAAGCTTATAGATATTAAGGAAAAAAAACAAAAAGCAATGAAAAGTGTCATATGTAACCAAACAAAGCCTATTAGATGCATAGCTCCAAAGCTATAATATACATATAAATAACACACTCATATACATTATATGTAGAACAAGTAATGAAAAAGACAAAATATAGCCGCTATTAGTTTTTATATAATCATATACATATTGAGTAAATAACAAAAGTGACATTTGTTAAAAAAAGAAAAAGATAAAATTGTATCTTAATGTCCACTTTTAACTACTTTAATGGCCACTTTTTATATGGTCGTTGTATAGCTTTTAAACGAGTTCACAATGTGCAGAAATTTGGGAGAGTTTTGAGAATAGTTTATGATGTATTTCTTTGGCTTTTAAGTTAGGGTTAGGTAGAAAATCAATTTATGAAAAATAAATTAAGAATAAATTTAGAGTATATATATATATATATATATATATATATAAGGTGAAAAATGTAATTAAATATATACTAAAAATACATATAAAAATTATATATATTCATACCAATTAACCATTTAATTAAAACTTAAACCTTAAACAAAATTCAAAAAAAATTAAAAATTTTAACTTAAATTATTACAATTAACTTATTTTTCAATTTGAATATAATTTGAATTTTTGATTTTCGATTTTTCGACGGCCCTAATTAAAACTATCATTAATTCTTTTGTGATGTTGTCACACCTTGACTATCAATCTGATTTTTTTAGGGTAGAATTGGAATTAGAAGAAAAAGTGAGAAACAAAATAGATGTACGGATCTAATAGAGTCTATTAGTGTGAATAGCAGAGCGAAAAATGAGTGAAAGGCAAAATGGTAAATACTTGAAAAGATAGGGGCAAAATTGAAAAAGTGTAATTAGAGGTTCAGAGGAAAGTGTAACATGTGTAAAAGGGTGAAAAACATGAGTGTAGCATAAAAGGAACATGAAAATGTGAAAAGAATGAGGTTCGAGAGGTAGGCCCTAATGAATAGTGACATTGAGCCGTAAATAGTGCTTCCCGAGACTCGAGTGCACTAATTAAATAGAACGAAAGGAAATATTATAAAACTATTATGGGTGAAGTTTGAAGTCAAAACAAAGTCATTTAAGTGGTTAAAAATACAATTCAAGCTTTAATGGCGGTGTCCCGAGAATAATAACGCAGTGTAAGCTAAATGATAAAATTTTGGGTTGTGCTCAAAAAATCCAAGAATAGCACAACTTGATGGTCAAAATTCTAAATAAGTTAATGGTAATAGAATTAAAATTTTCTGACATCAAGAAGTAATTTAATAGAATTAAATGAGAACATAAGTGCAATTAAATTAGCTCCCCTCGATTTTTAATTACGGTTTTCTTGAGACATATGAATTATGGACTTTCCTAATTAATGGTATAAAAAGAGAATTAAATTGACATGCCAAAATAAACGAATTAATTTTTAAAGGAGAAATAAGGTTGAGATTAATATGAACCCTTGGATTAAACATGTGGCACCCATCCAACCATTGAACCACCTTATATATATATATAGTAATTCAAATTGAAATAAAAGAACAAAAACTTTGTCTTCCTTTCATGGTGGCCGATGCCATCTTCAAGTGATACCTCCCTTTCTTTTTCTTCTTTCTTCCACCAAATTACACACACTCAAGCCAAAATTTTATACCAAATGAATCTCCATGATCCCAAGATTACTATTCTAGGGAGAAAATCAACAAAATAAGGCTAATTTTGGTGGTTTGATAACTTGAGTGAATAGTGACATTTATGTGGGTAAGTGTTTAATTTCATGGTCTAGTATTTTTTTTAAGGTGTAATTTAATGCCAATGGGATGTTCCTAATGTCAATTTTTTAGCCTAGAAATGTATAGAATTTATTTGGAATTTTCTAAGATAGAAATGGTGTATGTTTGTAGAGATTTTGAATGTAACTCAAGGAAAAGGCAAATAGGTGGTGTAGAAAGGCTACTTGGAAGCTAATAGGAATCCTTGTAAGTGTATTCAATGAAGTATACTATGTGTGTGCAAAATTCATGAGTTAAAGTGTGTGAAATTGTGCTTGATTTGCATAATTAACGTATATGAGTATATGTTAATTAAAAATAATGGTATATTAATGTTATTTGAATGATATTTGTATGATTTGAAGGGAAAATAAGCTAAGAATTAATTGGTAATAGGATGAACCTAAAATGGCCAAATGATATAAGGTATGTTGGTAGGTGTGTTTTGGGAAGGATGGAGTGCAACTCATTGATGAAAGATAAATGATGCTAAATAGGCATATGAACTTGGTAATTAAAGAATATAATGATGCCTTGCTAAACATAGTCAATGCGTGTGAGTGTGTGTAATAGGATAAATGGGATCTATTAGTGTTAGTAAAGTGATTGAGCATGGTACAAATGAAAGAGATGGACAAAAAGAACATAGTGACTTGGTGAACCCATGATGGCCGAAAAATGTCATTAAATGTGTGCTTGAGTACATAGCTTTAGTTAAATAGTAAACATGATGCATAAAGTGAAGAGGAAAGCATGTATGATTAAAATAATAGTTGTTGAATGATGTATATAGATATTAGATGGGGTATTTAGTGAGGTAATGAATGAGTACATGAGAATGTAGTGTGGATATAAAAAGGAATAACTAGGTGACGAATAGAAGAAATGAAATGCTTACTTGATATGTAAAGTAAATTGGTAAAAGAAGTGAATAAGTATTATGATGTTAATAAACTTAAAGCCAAATTAAATTAACAAGAATTTATGTAGTGAAGAAAGGTAAGAATAATTGGAAAATGAATGTCATAAATAAAAGTGATTATGTATGTTGATGCAGTAACTTAGTCATGTATTTTGTTGATATGTATATGAATCTATATTATAACCATGAATGAATGAGTATAATTATGTGAATAAAAGCTTTCATTTCTATAAGTGGCTATAAATGGATAAGCAATATGTGAAGAGCATGTACAAGAAAGATGATAATGATTGTGCATAGTTAGAAATGATTAAATGGTACGTGATACAATTATGTTTAACACAAAAGTATGGAAAATACTTAGAGACCTAATGGATATATGTAAATTAATTGGAATATAATAAAAGTATATATGAGTTGGATGATCTAGTCTGGATAGGTTGACTAGTCATGTGACACCCCTTACTTGGTCTGGTCACCGTACTCGACTAAGTTGTGCACACATAACATGTTATCCTACCTCAACTTATACTTCAATGTTATTTAAAACATTTTTTCGAGTATGAAACCACATACAAAAATGGGTTTCCAAAAATCTTTCAAAACTAAGTTACATATCCAAAATTAGGAATCCTCGTGCTAAAATTTTAGTGGCATAACGGCTATACCAGGCACCAGCTAAAATTTTAAACAGTATTTTATAAGCAAGAAAAACAATTCTATAAAATTTCCCCATCATTCCACAACTCTGTGATTCTTCTGATCATTCCATACATCATCACAATAGTACACAATTTCAACCTCAGGAGCAGACGTCAGTCATGTATACATCAATCAAAAAGCATTTTAAACATGGTTGCAGATCAATTTATAATTTAAAAAAATATGAAATGTGGCTTAGGCCCAAGACTAAATATATCAAACATAAGAGTTCACTTTACTATTGTCTATATATTTCATAACTTAATTACAACACCAAAATATACCAAAATAAAGACCTTTCTCTTAATGATCTGGATGTCATGAGGCTTGGGTTCAATTGTTCTCCTTACCTATGCATCGCAAACAAAACAATGCACTAAGTCTTTACCAACTCATCGCAAACAAAACAACGCACTAAGCGAATTGCTTAGTGGTGTAATCGAAATAACTATTGCATGCAATTATAATACATATCCATTCTAATGTAGATTTATTGTATTTTATCGAGGATAAAAGCGGTCAGTGTTTGGAGTCGCCACCTAGCTCTACAATAGGATCACTAATCTTTTTTCCTAGAAATGGTTCGAAATTAGATCTTATTAGTGCCCTAATAATAGACATTCCTTTATATTCTAAAATTTATCAATCCCTCATCATATAAGCAAGCATTATATTTAAAGCATTTATGTCACCTTTTCATTTAAAGAAAATAAATTGCAGTATTCAGAATATAAAACAAGCATCATTGTGTGTTTACATCTAAAAAACGGGTCATTTATTAGTGGTTGTTTAACCTGACAATTACCTATAATTTCATAGGAATTGGTGGTAATTGCCCAACTCCCATCTCTAGAAGATTGACCTTTGTTAAAATACATTTTTTTCATGTGACTTGTATTAAGGAAAACTCAAAACCATTTTATTAGGAAAATACCAATTAATTAAATAGAAAATCATTGATGTGAGGTTAGGCTTTTGGCGTGTAAAACCAGTTATTATTCTACCTATTACAACCCAAAAATAACCAAAAGAAATAAAGGTACAAAACCAAATGAAATAGTTCATGGCACATAATAGGTCCCGTCTGTATGTTATCAAGTCCATGTAGACTCAATATGGCTCCGGTTTATGTCCGTGTAGACTACAACATGTCATGGCTAATACGTCCATTCGGACCTCCAATTCAGTAAGAATTATCACTCTTACACAACTCAAGGAAAGAGGTTAGTAACACGAATAATGGTCCGTGAGGACTTAAGGGCAATACCAAATAGAATGATAACAACTTGTGTGGTACGAACATGTATGATCATGATGCATGCCTAAATGATGATTAGAACTAAGAGATTGATGAATTGATTATGCAAAGTAAAACATAAAGATGAATACAGATATTCATAAGGACAAGAATTTAGAACATATGTCTGTGTGGACTACACTCCTTATGAAAGGGAATTCGTGTGGATTACACAATAGAATTAGCATGCATAAAACATATATATCCATGCGGAATATGATCCTTGTGAATAGGAGTCCATATGGACCTCACATTAATTCTAGAATATCAATATGCATATTAAGGCAAAGAATAATCATACAACATGATAACATCACAAAAGTATGTCAATATAAACATGATACGTTGAAACATAGTATACAAAGTAAATAGAAAATTGTTATCAAACATTAGTCTGTACAGATCTCATATTATATACATATGCAAATAATAGGTCCTTGCAAACCTCACATCCGTTAAAATAGGTTCGTGCAAACTTAGGCATTAATTCCAGAAAGCAAGTGCAATTATAATTTTCTATGAATGATTAAATTATTATTAATATAATTTAAAAGGTTAACCTACTCCTATAATCAACGTGGGCATTATATAAAATCACCTCACATGTCAACTAATCATGGGAGATCATTGGTTACAACGAACAACACAAATAAATGAATGAATATGGTAAAAGGAGCCTCAGATCTTTCATTGAAGTTAGCACCAAACAACAAGACAATTGTTAGGTTTTAGAAAGAATGACTATTTTAGTGTGGGCTTAGGACGAGTAGAGCAAATCTTGCATTAGAGTCAGCACTTAGACTTTTGAAAATTGGGTAATGATTATCTGTGTAGATTATGTGTCTCAATTGTGTTCATTATGTGTTAAAATAGGTTGATGGAAGGGGTATTTATAGGGTTAGTGGACAACTGTCCCATCCAGAAGAAGCAGAGTCCTGTTAGGATTAAGAATTAAAGTCCAAATAGGAATATCATGCTTTTGAAAGCTATCCATTAGTAGGTCTATGTGGACCTAGGCTTTTGGTTTACTCTGGCGGTTTATGGGCCTTGGGCCTAGTTTCATGTTAGACCATGCAGACCTTGTGGCATCAAATTTGTGCAAACTTATACCATAATGGTTTGTAGGGACTATAGTTGTAGATTTCTTGCCTTGTTGCTTGAGCCTATCTCCGGTTATCATCATAGGCCCCAAAAAGTGAAAGAGTCCATACCGTGGGGGCTTCGCCCCTGCACCCCCATTAGAACAGTGTCAAGCTTCGGGCTTAGGCCTATCAGCCTAAGCCCTCCACAACTAACATAAATTCCCTTTTTTTTTGCAATTTGAGTTACAGTGTGAGCTTTTCGGGTTAGGTTAAAAGTCGAATCCATAAGAATGTTCTAGACCCAAAAATTGAGGTGTCAACACTAATAATGTATATTGGCATCAATTATAATTATAACAAATATAACTTAATTCATGCTATATGTGTATTCCATTTTAATATGAAGGAATTATCATACTCAAATAGCCTCATGTTATATAAACACTCAACATGACATTTACATACCACTCATGAACACAAATAGTGCAATTATTTTATTTTTATCAATATTCATCATTAACAGAATTAAAAATTATGTAGTGTATAAATTATCAAGTTTACTCTAATTAAAAGTATATGATTATTTTTTTATACTGCCCATATTAATGAGAACATAAAACATAAGGATAACGAGATCATTCCATGCAGTGGCCCCGTAAGACTTAAACGACTACTGCACTAGCATAGACCCATACAGTGGCCCCATGGGACCTAAATAGTGGCTGTACCCCTGTAGAAATCCATTATCATTAAGATTGGTTTTTAAGTCAGACTATGAGTGGACCCGTAAACAACATCAAGCATCGACGTGCCTAGCAACTACTATCTATCTCTAGTTAATCGGTCAACCTATCCATCTCTAGGTTATTACTCATACGGGCTACTTTCATATTTTAATAATTTTCTCATCATTATTTAAACTTAATAATTCAATTTTGATGGAAATATCATATCAATTTGACAATGCCAAGAATATTAACTCATGTCCTTTATTTTTGGCATTTAAACACAAAGTCATGTGCCTTGTATTTTCCATATTATGCTTTCATTCACAAATTTGCATCAAAGTGTTCATTTATCCATTAGTAAGCACATACCATAATTTCATGCTCATATTAAGGCTTATAAATTCATTTAAAGTAATTATGCCATTTCAGCTGCTACATATTTTCCATGCATTTCGTGCATATATTACTTATATCTAGCAACATTCACGCTCCCAATTATTCAACCCATTTGGCTAAAACCACTTAAGCATCAAAGTATGCTTTTCTTATCAATAACATATCAAATTTACCTATGTACATGCATTTCTCATCATGTATATGTACATACATTTCTCATCATGTATCCATACTCATGCCTAAATAACCATTCAGCCAAAGCTATAAACACACTTACATGATACATTTTCATTTAACCTCAACAAATCACATACTCACGGATTCCTAATTTATCATTCAAGGTCATTATGTGCTAAAATTACTTACACATTTCAACAATATACTCACACATATAACACAAGGCCATTCAGGCTCTATGTCTATACACACACATAAGCCATTTCTTTTCTCATTTATCATGCATTCACACTCTATTCTATCCCTTAATCACAATTAACAAGTTAATTGTCCATTCACATAATAGTTATATATTTACATACATATATACGTATTTACATACATTACGTATACATTAAAGCATGCCTTAAATGCATTAATTAGGTCAATTACACATACCTAGCATGTTCAAAAAACCCTACGAGGCCTAACTAAACCTTCGCTTTACCCTTATCGTGACCCTGCTTCATTTTGACAATTATCCATTACAGATTCTATTTTAGAAAATTCATATAAAATCATATGATATCCAAAAATTACAAATGATCACATTTTTTTGACTCTTGGGCACCCATAGATTAAGAAAAAATATTGATTTTCAAAAATTCTCACTCAAACAAAAAATTGATACTATTCATCTAACTTATTTTTTGGCAATTTCCTTTAATTTTCTACAATGAATTTGCTAAAAAAATGTGTCTAGAGGCCATGAAGAGAGTGTATGTTTAATGGAGTGCGAAGATTGGTGGGTAAATAGAGGAGGAAAAGCTTGAAAATGGTAGTTTTCCCCTTGGATGGCTGACGACAATAGAGAAGAGAGGGAGTGAGTGTGGTGTTTGATGGGTTTAACCAATTTAAGTGAAATTTGACCATACTTGTACTATATGGAAAAATTACTTTTTAATGCATTGTTAAATTTTTTCTCCCCCATTATGGCCCCTTTAATCTAATTTTACCACTCATAATTAAATTAATTATGGCCCCACATTTTCTAAAAATTAGAGCTTGAAAATTTTAAAATGCCATTTTTACGCATCTCGATATTCAAATAAAATACTTCCCGACCTCCAAAAATTATGATTCTACTACCATTAGACTCGTTGAAATTTTTGAGTATCAGGTTGTGTAAGTTTCAAAATTTTTTGAGCAACTTTAAAAATTATTTACGATTCAGCTTTGCCTTGGTCAATATTTATAAGACACTACCGTAAAAAGTTTCTTAGTGTTTTTAACCAATAAAATGACTTTCAATTGATTTAAAACTTTATCCAAAATTATTTTATGACTAATACTTTTATTCAGTAACTTCAATGCACCCTGAGTCTCCAGAACACTATTCACCCCAATAATGTACTATTCATAAATATCAGAATTTTTGGATTGTTACATTACTTTTCCTCTTAAAATAAATTTCATCCTTGAAATTATCTGGTTCAAATAAATATGGGTATTGCTCTCGCATCTGAGCTTCTGACTCCCAAGTTGCTTCTTCCATTCACTGTTGCTTCCAAACTACCTTCACTAGTGGTACTATCTTATTTCTTAACTCATTGACCTCTCTGGCTAGGATTTTAACAGGTTATTCATATGATAGATCTGATCTCACCTCAACCTCTCCTACCTATAGGACATGTGTTGGGTCTGATCTGTATTTTTTGTGCATAAAATACATCATGGATCTGTTGGAGTTTTGGTGGTAGTGCTAGTCTGTAGGCTATTGGCCCTACACATTTTATCACTTTGTATAACCCAATAAACCTTGAACTTAGCTTCCCTTTGTTGCCAAAATGTAACACCTTTTTTCTAATGTGAAACCTTAAGAAATACTTTGTCTCCTATCTCCAACTCCACATCTTTCCTCTTGAGATCAGCATTAGACTTTTGTCTGTCTGAAGCTACCTTCAATCTATCCCTTATGATTTTTGCTTTCTCCTCAGCATCTTTGATTAAATATGGTCCCATGAGCTTAGTTTCACTAAGCTCATTCTAGCATATTGCTATTTTGCACTTTCTTCCATATAGTGTCTCATAAGGAGCCACTCTTAGACTCGCTTGATAACTGTTTTTATAGGCAATTTCTGCTAATAACAGATTGTGATCCTAGCTACCTTTAAACTCAATGGCATAACTTCTCAATATATGTTCAAGGATCTATTAAAAATGCTTCATCATAAGCATAACACCACATATATATCTTAATATCAAATCACTCAAGTATCACGAGATTACTTGAATGACTCTTTCTAACTGTCTATCAGTTTGTGGATGAAATGTCGTGTTGAAACTAAATCAAGTACCTAAGGAATTGTAAAGTTTTTTCTAAAACCTCGATGTAAACCATGGGTCCCAATCTGATATGATTGAAGATAGCACTCCTTGCAACTTGACTATCTCATCTATGTATAATTTTACAAGCTTCTCTATGGAATAGTCCATCCTTACTAGTATAAAATGAATTGTCTTGGTAAGACAATCCACCATAACCTATAATGAATCATGCTTATTTCTTGTTATAGGTAGACCAACTAAAGTCCATAGTGACTCTATCCCATTTTCATTTTGGAATTGCTATAGGATGTAGCAAACCAGATGAAACTTGATGTTCTATCTTCACCTATTGACAAGTGAGACATCTAGTCATATATTATGATACATCTCTCTTCATACCAAGCTACCAATATGACAACTTCAAATCTTGATACATCTTTGTGCTATAAAAGAGCACTGTACGCCTCATTTAAAATCTGCTTTTTCAATTCTTCAATGTCTAGAACACAAATTCTATTATGTTAATACAAACAACCATTACTTTTCATCTCATATTCAGTGTGTTTCCCCTCTTAGATTGCACTTATCACACTCATTAACTTGTGATCATCTTTCTAACCATTTTTAACTTACTGCAATAGACCTAGCTTAACATGTATCTCTACCAACAAAGCATAGTATCAGACATAAGCTGAAACCTAACATTCATAACTTTCATGGTTGCCATGAATTTTCTACTCAAAGCATCAGCCACTATATTAGCTTTGCTAGGATGATAATCAATCATACAATTATAATCTTTTATCCACTCAATCCATCACTTTTGTCTCAATTTCATCTCCTTCTGTGTTAAAAGATACTTCAACCTCTTGTGATATATGTATATGTAACACTTCTCACTATAGAGATAATGTCTCCATATCTTTAATGCAAATACTATTGTTGCCAACTCTAAATCATAAGTAGGGTAGTTCTTCTCATATGGCGTCAACTGTCTAAAAGCATAGGCAACCACCTTGCCTTTTTGCATCAAAACACAACCTAACCTATTATGTGAAGCATCATTATAAATGATGAAGCCTTTCGCAGAAATCGATTGAGCTAAAATTAGAGCTTTTGTCAACATTGTCTTAAGCTTGTCAAAGCTCTCTTGACATCTGTCATCCCAAACATACTTGACATCTTTCCTTAACAGACAAGTCATAGGTGCTGCTATCAAAGGAAAACCCTTAACAAATTGTCTATAGTAACTAGCCAATCCAAGGAAACTCCTAATCTCTATGGTGTTCTTTGGTGGCTTCTATTTCATAATAGCTTTTATATTATTAGAATTAACTTGAATCCCCTTTATAGAAGTAATATACCCTAAAAAAGACACCTCACTAATCTAAAACTCACACCTACTGAGTTTGACATAAAGCTTCTCTTCCTTTAAAACCTATAGAACTATTCTTAGGTGTTGTTCATGCTCTTCTCTACTCTTGCAATAAACCAAAATGTCATCAATAAAGACAACAACAAATTGATCTAAGTATTGTCTAAAAATTCTATTCATCATATCCATAAAAGTTACTAGAGTATTGGTAAGCCTAAATTGCATTACCAAAAACTTATAGTGGCCATATTTTATTCTAAATGTTGTCTTGGCCACATCAGACTCTTTCACTCTCAGCTGATAATAACTAGATCTCAAGTCAATCTTAGAGAACACTCTTACACCTTTAAGTTGATTAAAAAGATCGTTAATCCATGACAACAAATACTTTTTTTTTATGGTTACTTTATTCAGTTAGCGGTAATCTACACATAATCAAAGAGTACTATCCTTCTTCTTTACAAACAACTCTGGTGCTCCCCAAGGTGAAACACTAGGCCTGATGAAATCCATATCTAACAACTTTTAAAGTAGAATCTTTAACTCTTTTAAGTTTGCTAGAGCCATTTTGTAAGGAGCTATAGATACCAAAGTAGTGCCAGGTAATACTTTTATACTAAACTCGAGTTCCCATCCTGGAGGCAAATTAGGCAACTCTTTTGGAAAAACATCCATGTAGTCAGATACTACTTGCATATGGACTCTCTTTCCTTATGTCATACACATATGTAAGATAGGCCTGATAGCCCATTTTCACCATCCGTCTAGCTGTGACTATCAAGATAACATTGGACAAAAAGTTTATCCTCTCACTCACTGCTATAGTCTCAGCTCCTTCTTTAGCTATGAGTGTTAACTTCTTTAACTTGCAGTCTACTATAGCCAATCCATGCCTAATATCATATTAAACTCATCAAATGTTAGCTCAATGAGATCAGTAAAAAACTAATGTCCTTGTATTGTTAATAGACATTTCTTGTAAACCTTGTTTACAATAACATGTTGACCTAAGGGATTGCTAACCAAAATCTCTAAGTCCATAAGTTCAGACTCTAACACCTGGTCTTGTGCTCGTGGTGTGTAAACATATAAATGTGTAAACCACAGATCAATCAAAGCTAAAATAGGTGAAACAAAGAGATAGAATGTACCAGTTATGATGTCTGACTCATCAGCCTCCTCTCATGCCCTGATAGCATACTATTGGGCAAGAGCTCTGTGCTCAGCTCTGGACTCTGCTCTATCTCTCTAAGCTCTCTCTGGCTTATCTCCTTGATCTCCCCTCTATCCTCTAATGGAAACTTGTGTGGATCCATGTCTTCCCTCAGCTCTTTTAGGGCAATCCTTACAGTAATGATCTGATAAACCACACTCAAAACATATCCCTAACTTCTTCCACCAACATTCCCCCTTATGTCTCTTGTGGCATATCGAACACTGAGGAATCTATTTGCCTCTAGCTGTAGAACTAGGTGTACTAGCTGTCTATGACTACTGGCCAATCTTACCCTTATTCTGATTCCTCTTTGTTGTCTTCTGATACTAACCTTGTTTCTATGATTATTGTGATGCCCTATACTAATTACCTCAAAATCTCTTGCCTATCTATTGAGCAAAACTGGATGCTCCAAAACCATAAGATCTTTTTTTCTGATAGTATTCTCACTTATTTATCTATATCTTCTCTATCAAACAACATACAGACACCAATTGATTAAAGCTTCTGATCTTTATAGGAACTACTTGAGACTTGATCTCCACATGTAACCCTTTCTCGAACTGCTTGCACTTATTAGCCTCTATAGTGATAATGTCCTTAGAATAGTGGCAAAGTATGGTGAAGTCCTTCTCATACTCCCCTACAGATTTCTACTCCTATCTGAGGTCTATAAACTGTTGCTTGCGGTCATCTAAATAATCCTCAATTATGTATTTCCTGTAAAATTCCTCTAGGAAAAAGTCCTAGGTTAGCTCATCTTCTATCTTATATTCTATCAAATCATTCCACCATTTTGAATCTTCTTCTTGAAGTAAAGAGGTGGCATAAATCACTTTCTCAGTCGGGGTATAGTGCATTTACTTCATTATTTTCTCTATGCGATCTAGCTAATATTTAGCTTTCTCAAGATCCACTTCACCCTTTCCCTTAAAATCTTTAACTCCCATTCTCTTGACTCTCTCTAGGTAAGTCTTTTGGAAAGCCAAAAGAACTTCTCACTATTATGGTGTTGGAGGTGGAGCAGCCGTTGTAGCCTATCTCAATAACTACAACATCTCTTGTACAAAGGCGGTGCACCCTGAGTTGCTGCTGATGCCTATCTAGCAACACTTCTAGACATGGATACCACTTTGTCAGACTCCTATCCCACTAACACAGAAGCATGTCTTTCCTCTTCCTCTCATGGAGCACTCATCCTAACTGTAGGCATGAGAATAATTGATAAGCCTCAGTATCATTAAATTATGCTATGTATAGACGTGACTCCTACAACACTTTTAAATTGCCTAGGAACGCCTAAACCAAAGCTCTGATATAATAAAATGTGACACCTCTTACTCGGTTTGGTCGTCGTACCCGACTAAAGTGTGTGTACATAACATGTTATCTGACCTCAACTTATACTTTAAAGTTATTTAAAACATTTTATTGAGTATGAAAACACATACTAAAAAGGGTTTCCAAAAATTTTTCAAAATCGAGTTACATATCCAAAATTAGGAATCCTTGTGCCAAAATTTCAGCAGCATAACAATTGTACTGAGCGCTATCCAAAATTTTGAACAGTAATCTGTAAGGAAGAAAAACACTTGTATAAATTTTTCCCATCATTCCATAATTTCGTAATCCTTCTGATCACTTCGTACATCATCACAATAGTATATAGTCTTAACCTCAGGAAGAGACATCAGTCATGCATGCATCAATCAAAAAATATTTTAAACACAGTTACAAATCCATTTATATTTTATAAAATATGACATGATGTGACTTAGGCCTAAGACTAAATATATCCAACATAAGAGTGTACTTTTCTATTGTCTATACATTTCATACCTTAATTACAACATCAAAATATACCAAAATAAAAACCCCTCTCTTGATGATCTAGACGTCTCAAGGCTTGGGCTCAATTGTTCTCCTTATGTGTATCGCAAACAAAATGATGCCCTAAGCGAAGTGCTTATGGTGTAATTGAAATAACTATTGCATGCAATTATAATACATATCCATTTTTTTAATAATGTATATTGGCATCATTCATAATTATAATAAATATAACAAATATAACATAATTCATGCCATAAGTGTATACCATTTTAATATAAAAGAATTATCATACTCAAATAGCCTTATGCTATACAAACATTTAACATGACATTTACATACCACTAATAAAAACAAATAGTGTAATTATTTTCCACTTATAAGCATATTTATATACCACTCATAAGCATAAATAATACTATTATTTTATTCTTATCAATATTCATCATTCACATAATTAAAAATTATGTGATGTATAAATTATTAAGTTTACTCTAATTAAGAGTATACGATTATTTTTTTTATACTGCCCATATAAATGAGAACATAGAACTTATGGATAACAGGATCATTTTGTGCAATGGCCTCGTAGGACTTGAATAGCTGCTGCACCAGTGTAGACTCATGTAATGGCCTTGTGGGACCTAAACGGCTATTGCACCAATGTAAACTCAT
>CANXYI011055093.1:0-16199 GCA_948208565.1 Hura crepitans
AAATTATTGTAACAAACTGGGCTTGACTTGTATCTCTACTAACAAAGCATCATCACCCATAAGCTGTAATATGACATTCATGTCTCTCATAATTGCCATGAACTTTCTGCTCAAAGCATCTATCACCACAATAGCCTTGCCAGAATGATAATTAGTCAAGAAATCATAATGCTTTATTAATTCCATCTAGCATCTTTATCTCAATTTTAGCTCCTTCTATGTATGATGATACTTTAGTCTCTTATGATCAGTATAAACATAACACTTCTCTCCATAGAGATAATGTCTCCAAATCTTCAAAGCAAACACAATAGCTGTAAACTCTAGATCATGAATATGGTAGTTCTTCTAATATGGCTTTAGCTATCATAAGCATAGGTGACCTCTTTGCCATCCTATATTAGAACACAACCTAACTTATTATGTGAAACATCGCTGTAGATGGTGAAGTCCTTCCGTGAAACTAGTTGAACAAGAATAGGTGTTTTTGTCAACATCGCCTCAAGATTGTCAAACTCTTTTAACATCCATCATCCTAGATAAACTTAGCGACCTTCTTTAATAGATGAGTCATAGGTGCTGTTATCAAAGAAAAACCCTTAAGAAACCATCTATAGTACCCTACCAAATCCAGGAAACTTTTAATCTCAGTGGTATTCCTATATGACTTCCACTCTATAACTACCTTAATCTTACTAGGATCAGCCCTAATTCCCTTTGCAAAAGCTATGTGGCTAAGAAAAGACACCTCACTAAGCCAAAAATCACACTTACTGAGCTTAGCATAAAGCTTTTTTTCTCTCAAAATCTATAAAACTATCCATAAATGTTGTACATGATTTTCTCTACTCTTGGAATAAACCAAGAAATTATTAATGAAAACAACCTTAAAATGATCAAGATACTATCTAAAGACTATTCATCATATCCATAAAAGCTACAAGAGCATTGATAAGCCCAAATGGCATTAGTAAAACTCATAGTGGCCATATCTTATTTTGAAAGCTATCTTCGCCACATTAGACTCTTTTACTCTCAACTAGTAATAACTTAACCTTAAATTAATCTTGGAGAACACACCTCAAATCAATCTTGGAGAACACTCCAGCAACTCTAAGTTGATAAAAAAAAGATCATCAATCCATGGCAATATATACTTGTTCTTGATGGTTACCTTTTTCAGCTATCTGTAATCTACACACAACCAAAAAGAATCCTCTTTCTTCTTAACAAACAGAACCAATGCTCCCTAAGGTGACACATTAGGTCTTAAAAAGCCTTTATTAGCAACTCTTAAAGCTTAATCTTTAACTCTTTTAACTCTATTGGAGCCATCTGATATGGAGCTATAAATACTAGTGCAGTGCTAGGTAACACCTCAATACTAAACTCGATTTCCTGTTGTTATGGTAAACTAGGCAACTCTTCAAGAAACATATCCACAAACTCTGACACTACTTGTATGTGGCTAGTATCTAGCAATCCACTGTAGTTCTCATAAACATGAGTTAAGAAAACTTGATAACATTTTTAAAATGAATGCTTTGTTGTCATTACTGATATAACATTAGACATAGAGTCTATCCTCTTACCTACAACTATAATCTTAGCCCCATCTTTACCCTTTAGAGATATCATTTTCAACTTACAATCCACCATGGCTTCATACGTGGCTAACCAATCGATGCCTAATGTTAAGTCAAACTCATCAAATGACACCTCAATAAGATCGGCCAAAAACTCATGTCTTTTAACTATTAAAGGACTCTTTTTGTAAATTTTATATACTATGGCACGTTGACATATAGGATTGGTAACCATGATCTCTAGGTCCATAAGCTTTTACTCTAACCCTCGGTCTCAGGCTTGTGATGTGCATACATATGAACGTGCAGACCCCGGGTGAACTAAAGACAAAATAGGTCAGTCAAAGAGAAAAAAAAAGTACCTATAATGAAATATAGCTCTTTAGTATCCTCTCATGCTCTAGTGGCATATTGTTAGGTAGGAGCTCTATGCTCAGCTTTGGACTCTGCTTTATCTCTTTGAGCTCTATCTACTCTCTCTCATTGCTCCTCTTTTATCCTCCAGTAGATATGGGTATAGATCTTTGACTAACATTATCTTTTATGGGACAATCACAAAGGAAGTGATCCGATGAACCACATCCACAACATAGATCTATCTTGCTCTTCCAGCGCTTTCCCTTTTATCACTTATGGCAAGTTGGGCACTAAGGAATTTCGCCACTCTTGCCTATAGAAACTAGTGTACTAGCCATATGAAATTGCTATAATCTAACCTTACTCTTGTTACCCTAAATTATCTTATAGGACTATCCCTACTTCTGTGTCTATTGTGGTGCCCTAGACTTATTACCTCTAAACCTCTTACCTGACTTCTACTGCTAAGCTGTGCTAGATGCCTCATGTCTAGAAGATCTCTTCTTTTGATTAAACTCTCTCTTTACTTTTTGTACCCCCTTAATAGAATGGAACACAACAACTAACTTAAAGTATACTTGAATCTTTATAGAGACCACTTGTGACTTGATGTCCACATGCAATCCCTTCACTAATCACTTGCACTTATCAACTTCAGTAGAGATGGTATCTTTGGCATACCAACTAAGCATGGTAAATTCTTTATCATGCTCTCCTATGGACTTCTATTCCTACTTTAAGTCTATGAACTGTTGTCTTATGTTATCAAGTTAATATTCTATTATGTATTTCTTATGAAACTGAAACAAGAAGAAATTCCAGGTTTTTTGTTCTTTTGTCATGTGCTTAGTTAAATCATTGCACCACTTAAATGCTTCCTCTTGTAAAAGAGATTAGGTATAAATGACTTTCTCTTTTGGGGTACACTGCATCTATTTCATGATCTTCTCTATATGGTCTAACCAATACTCTGCTTTGTTATGTTTTGTCGTACCTTCACCCTTAAAATCGTTTCCTCCTATCTTCTTAACCTACTCTAAATAGATCTTTTAAAGGGCTAAAGCAACCTCTTGCTGCTGTGGTAAAAGTGGTGGTAGAGCAGCTACTGTAACCTATCTCAAAAGCTGTAGCATCTTTTATAAAAACATCGGTAGAACCTACTTGCCTCGTTGCACTCTTTGACCTAGAGGCAACTTTATAAGACTTCTATCCCATTGATATGGAAGCTTGACTTGCTCCTTCTCGTGTGGTGCATTCATATTATATATAGACACAAGAATAATTTATAAGCCTTGGTACCCAAAATTATGTAATGTATAGAATTGACCTTAAAACACTCATACATTACCTTGGAATGCCTAAACCAGAGCTCTGATACCACCAAATGTTGCACCCTCTACCCTGATCTAATCACTGGACTCGAATAGAGAGTGTGCACATAAGCATTATATCAAAACTATCATCTCATAACATATTAAAACATGTTTATATTATTTCTTATTAAAATAATATCTTCACAAAAATGTAGGTTAAGAAAAACTTTTCAAAACTAGTAACTATTCATATTTGCAAAATACTTGTGTTGAAAATCTAACACTTCAATGGCTATATAGGGACACTTTCCAAAAAATGAATAGTAACTTACAATGAAAACAAAAACTTTTAAAACATTTTAACCCAAATTCACCACTTTTGTGATCCTCTTATCACTCTAAATAAGTCATCAACGCAAATCACAATTTCAACCTCAAGAAGAGATATCATACAAGTTTAAAACAATTTAAAGAACTGAAATAAGGTTGCAAAATAATTAACAGACTTATATTTACATTACAACACAATTTAGGCCCATAACTTGACATCCACAATATATGAGTGCTTCTTTTGCTATACATTTCATAATCTAGTATGTATAACAAAACTATACCAAAAGATAAGCTTTACTAGTCATTCTTGATGTGTCGAGGCTTTGGGTCAATTATTCTCCTTACCTACATAATACAAAGAAAAATTGATATGCTAGGCAATAGCTTAGTAGTGTAATTGAAATATCTTTTGTAGTAATGCCTTATCATCCTTATATCTAATACAACATACATAATCAAAGCATTATACAAACATAAACAAGCATAGTTCTATATATGTATAATCTAATTCATAACATGGATATATGTTATAGCATAATAAACATAACATTAATTATATGCCAAACATGAAAATCACGTTATACATGTATATAAAATAAACACAAGTCGTATAATAAAATCTATACTTTAAATTCCATTTTATTTATTTAAGTTACCCATATTATGAGAACACATATCCTATAGATAAATGGGGATGGATAGGCAGTATGAACTCCATGAACCTAAAGGTCTATCTAACAACGTGAATTTGATGATCAAACACAGCATGAGACCTGAAGGTTAAAAAATAACATGTGTCTGAGGTTGAGCATAGCAAGAGTCTAAGGACAAAAACATAACATGATGGCCATTATGACCATTTATGGACTTGAAGTTCATCTACCAACATGTATCCAAAGATAAAAAAAATAATGGCTAGCGGATTAGACATTTAGTGGACCCATAAATTGAGTAAATATAAATAAAGGCATTGAAGTACCCTAGTAGCTACTAATAGACTATTAGTTGACTAGCAACCTGTCCATACTAAGTTGTTACTCATATAGGCTATGAACCAATTCACTTTAGTTACACCATCTTAATTAAAGTTAAAATAGCTTATAATTACTTGGGTTTAGGGAACAAATAACTAAAGCAAACAATTATGTTATTTCACTTATTTTCATGTTCAAGCATATTATTTCATGCAAAAGCACATAATAATTCATATTTCATCATCATATGCTTATAAACACATTATCAATATCTCAATGCCATTTTCATGATCATAACATACACATAATCATGTAACATTCATTATAGCATAATGTTTATTCATACAAGGACATCTCTAAGGCTATTCAACCACTAAACTTCAAGCACACACATAATCCACCTTTTTTATATTATTCACATATATCACTTTAGTATCCATACATACTCATGCATACAACTCCATCTTTATGTCATAAGCATATCTGACATGTACATACATGTATAATATCTATTCGAACAACCTATTAAAAAGCATTACCTCATGCATTTTTCATCATTTCCTCACTATATGTAACATGCATGCACACACACGCATAAACACATTCAAAGGTCCATTTGGCCATAGAAAGAGGTGCATATTCCACACATATTCTTCTATCACACAACCTTAATTTCATGCTCATAAGTTATTGTTGATCAATTCACTTCAAGCTATAAAATAAAGCATACATCAAGTGGTATAAATATATATATGCACATGTATAGCCATTCGGTCATAAGACCAACATGACATTAACATACACATAATCTACCTTAAAGACATTAAATCACATTCAAATGCATCTTATAATAAAATTTCATTACCATTTAACATTATAGTTACAATTTTTACTTAAACATACACAAATTCACATATCAGTGCATTAATGGATTTTTCATAAATTAGGTCAATTAAACTTACTTCTCGGAGTCAAAATACACCACGAAGCTTATCTACACCATTCATTTTCATTTGTCAGTTCATTTCTCGCAAGCTCAATTGTGAAATATAGACTCATTTTGTTAAATTCACTATAAAATCATAGAAGCCTTCAAAAATTAATCCAGCTTGATAAATATGTTATTGTATAGTAAGAGAACTTGATAAATATGTTATTGGACAGTAAGAGAACACTAGAAAAATGCTACAGTTAGAAAAATCTTACTCAAACCAAAAATGATTACTATTTATTGAGGTGTGAAATCGAGCTTTTCGTTTGATATTTCCTTAAAATTTTGCTTTACTCAATGTCTAGAGGCTATGGAGGTGTTGTCATTCAATTATGGGGGCCTAAAATGGGCAAATTTAGAGGAATCAAGAGGAGAATAATGGGAATTTTCTCTTTTGAAGTGTTGGCTACCATAAGAAGAAGAAGAGAAGAAATACTATTCCCACTTTGACATAAAAAAAGTGTTTGACTTATATATATGTGGGGTTTTTGGGAAAATTAATTCCTTTCTCTCTCTTCTTCCATTTTTTTTAAAACCAAACCTCATTTTCTTTCCTCTAATTTAAATACCATAAATTAAATTAATTAACATTCCATAGGCGTCTAAATATTATAGCTTAAAAATTGGGAGAAATTGAATAAAAACACTTAATTTTATATAACCTAATTTTAGTAAAAATACTTTTCGATCTCTAAAAATTCTAATTCTACTACCAATAGGCTTATTAGAATTCTCTTAGCGAGCTAGGTTGAGTAGTTTAACTCATCTAATATTTAGACAATACAACCCTTGCATTTTTATCATAATATTTGCCAATTTTTAGAAGCCATTTGGAGTCATAAAACCTCTTTAAATGATAAAAACCATAATTAAATCACATTTAGTGCATTTATTTGATAATAGTAAATAAAATTACATTAATCATTAATTAAATCCATTTAATCAAAAAATCCAATCAAAGCATAGCTAAAACAGAATATTAAGCATGTAAAATTATCAAAAATTATTTAGAAATAATTACCCTTTTAAAGCCCTTCAAAATTCATTTGTAAGTTTTCACCTAGGAGTCACATGGTCATAGGTAATGAGACATACATAGTTGTGTCTCCATAGAACTTAGGCCATGCAAAGCACCTTTCTAAAGGGTTTTGGCCATGTGGGGAGGCTCCTTTATGGCCGTGAGGCCTATCTAATAGTAGAACGTCATAATCATACTTGTAAAAGTTGTTGAATTTTAATCCAAATAGATCTAAAACCTAACCAAAACACATTCAATTATTTAGCACTCCATTTGCACATATTTTAGGGGGTAGTATCTCATCAAAAGCACAATAAATCAGATAAAAGAAAATCAAATTTGGATAAAAAAATCCATAAATTATAATAGAGTTTAGATTTAATTGAATCATGTATAAATCCATCAATAAATACCACAAATCAGCAAAGAACATCAAAATGATCATGGTTTGAGTATATGCACAAACCAAAGAACCTCATAAATCATTGAGAATCAAATTTATGTCTCAATCAGTACTTTTCCCTTAGCCTTGAGCCTTAAAGGTTCCCCTCTTTCCTTTTAAATATAGAAAAACTAGCAACCAAAACAAAACTGGTACAAGCATAATAAAAAATAACACAAAGATGAAGTAAATGCATGATATAATATCAAGAATCACTTTTAGAATTATGGAAGGAGAATGATAAGAATCCTAGAAGAATCCTTTGAATTTAATAAAAAATTAGAGAGAGAATGATACAATTGAATTATGATTTTTCCCAAATAATTTCAGCTTATCTTCTAATTAATTCCCTTCATATTTGCCTTATATGGATAGCTAGGATTTAATCCTACCCTCCATCCAATGGCCTATAATTTAGTAAAGTAAAAATTCTTTTAAAAGGCTATTTAAAATGCAAAAATTCACTTTTAATCACCAACTTAAGGACTTTTGATCTTTTAACAATTAAAAAAGATTCTAATTATGCCATTATTAATATAATTAACATAATTAGATTTGCCAATTGTCTTGGGGTATTACAACCTTCCCCTTTTAACTAATTTCATCCCTAAAATTACTTTACCTAAATAATTAAGGATATTGTTGCCTCATTACTTCTTCATGCTTTCAAGTTGCCTATTTTGTATTATGGCTTTTCCACAACACCTTAATCATAAGAATTTGCTTGTTCCTCAATTCTTTTACTTCTCCTACCAAAATTTGCATTGGTTTCTCTTTACATGAAAATTTAGATGGTGTCTCAACCTCTTCCATAGATATCACACAAGATGGGTCTAGTTGGTATCTCTTTAACATAGACACATGAAAAATATTATATATCTTTGCTAACTTAGGTGGTAAAGCCAGCCTATAAGCCATTAGTCACACATGCTCAATGATATCATATAGGCTAATAAACCTAGGACTAAGCTTACTTTTCCTACCAAAATGAAGAACTTTCTTCTATAGAGATACTTTCAGAAAAACCTTATCACCCACTTTGAACTTATATCTTTCCTCTTCAAGTCTGTCTAAGATTTTTATCAATCAGAGGTAATTTTTAGATTATCCTTGATAATCTTAACCTATTCTTTAGCATCTCAGATCAAATCTAGTCCTATAACCTTATCTTCACTTAACTTCGTTCAATGCAAAAGAGTGCGGCATCTTCTATAATAAAAAGCTTCATATAATGCCGCCTTGATATTGGCTTGATTACTATTGTTAGAGATAAACTTTATCAATGGTAGATATCAGTCCTAACTTCTTTCAAAATCAATAACATATCCATATAACATATCCTTACAAACCTAAGTAATCCTTTTAGATTAACCATTTGTTTGTGGATTAAAAGCTATACTAAAACTCAATCTTATACCTAAAGCTTCATGTAACTTCTTCTAAAACCTGAAAGTTAACCTTAAATCTCTATTAGATACTATAGATATGGGCACTTCATGTAGTCTGATTATCTTCTAGATGTATAACTTAACTAACTTTTCTAAAGAATAGTCTATTCTTACATGTATGAAATGAGCTAATTTTGTCAATTGGATAATAACTACCCAAACTGCATCATACTTCATTTGGGTCCATAGTAGACAAATGAAAAGCGCATAGTGGTCTAATCCCACTTCCATTCAGGTATTGCCAAAATGTTGTAGTAATCGTAATGGCACTTGATGTACAACTTTCACTTGTTGACATGTTAAACATCCTGTCACATACTTTGCAATATATCTCTTCATGCTAGACCACTATAATGCATCCTTAGATCTTAATACATTTTGGTACTTCCTAGATGCATGGCATAAGAGCTCTTATGTGCCTTATCTATAATCAACCTCATAAGCTTTTTATCATCAAGTACACATAATCTATCTTGATAAAACCTTGATCATCTATTAGCTCATGTCTACCTAGCTTCCCCTCATAGATTAGCCTTATGATCTTTTTTAACTTGTCATCACTTCCTTAAGCACTTTTTACTTGTTGACTCAAATTAGGTTTCGCCCTCATCTCAACTATGATAGAACTATCATATGATAGCTTCAAATAGACATTCATTGCCCTTAAAGCTACCATCAACTTTCTACTCAAGGCATCAGCTACCACATTAGCTTCACTTAGATGATAGTCAATGACACAATCAAAATCTTTAAGCAATTCTATCCATTGTCTCTATCTTAAATTGAGCTCTTTCTGAGTGGGAAGATACTTAGGACTTATGTAGTCGGTATAGTTAAAACATCTCTACCCATATAGATAATGCCTCTAAATTTGTAAGGTGAGAATAATAGCAGCCAATTATAAATCATGAGTGTAGCAGTCCTTCTTATGATGCTTAAGTTGCCTTGATGTGTAAACCACTACTTTACCCTTTTGCATAAGCATACATCCTAAACCCCGATGAGAAGCATCACTATGCATCACATATCCTTTCTTAACTCTAGTTGTGTAAGGATTAGAGCTTCTGTTAGCATAGCATTTCCCTTTTAAAAAATCTCTTAGCATCTTATAGACAACTCAAACTTAGCATTCTTTTAATGTAGCCTAGTTAGTAGAGAGGTCATAATTGAAAACCCCTTCACAAATTATTTATAATATCTTGTCAAACCCGAGAAACATCTAACCTCTATAGTATTCTTAGGCTACATGCACTCAACTATGGCTTCAATGTTTTCAGGATCCACACATACCCCATTAGCTAATATAACATCGCCTAGAAATGTCACATCATTAAGCTAAAAATCGCACTTGCTGAATTAGGCATACAACTACTTCTTTCTTAACTTCTATAATACTAGCCTTAACTGCTCATCATGCTCTTCCTTGTTCTTGGAATATACCAATATGTCATATATGAATACAACTACAAACTTATTGATATAAGGATGAAAAACTTGGTTCATAAAGTCAATAAATTCCACTTGTACATTTGTCAAACCAAAATTCATCATAAGGAACTCATAATGCCTATACCTTATTGTCAAAGACAAATTATACACACCTTTATCTTTATCCTTCAATTGATAATAGCTTGACCTCAGTTTTATCTTTAAGGACACACCTACTTCATTAAGGTAATCAAATAAATCATTAATCTAAGGGAAATGATACTTGTCCTTCACTATTAGCTTGTTCAATTATTGATAATCTATACATAGCCTTATTAAACCATCTTTATTCTTAAAAAAAAAAAAAGCACTAGTGCACCCTTGAATATACCCCTTATCAAGTAACTCTTGTAATTGGATCTTTAAGTTTTTCAACTCTACTAGTGCCACTTTGATAAGGTGCAATATACATTATTGTCATGCTTAGTATCAAGTCAATGCCAAACTGAACTTCCCTTTCTGGTGGCAAACTTAATAGATCATCAGGAAAAACATGCTGAAAATCTTTCACTATATGTATAGCTTGAAGTTTAGGTATGACCTATCTATTATCCTTCACATAAGCTAGAAATGCTTAACACCCATATCTAGCCAACTTCTTTACTTCTGTTGTCGATATCATATTATAAAGTAAATCATATCTCTCACCCATAACTATCACTTTATCATTATGAGCTATATTAAGATTTATCCTCTTAAGCCTACAATCCACTATAACTTGATACTTAGACAACTAATCCATACCTAGAACCATATTAAAATCATTAAAAGGTAGCTCAATTAGATATACTAAGAACTGCACCCTTAATTGTTCAATGGATAGTCTCAAGGTTTCATTTTTGAGACAATATGGTATAAATATATGAATGAGTAGATCTAAGATCTACCAATGCATGCACAAAGGAATCAAAGGGAGAGAAAGTACTAACTACATCATATGCAATATCCTCTTCCTTTTTAGCCTAAATAGCATACGTTCATGCTAGAGCATGAACCTATGGCTTTTACAGTATCTCATATACATCTCTCTAAGAAACTCTTTGGTTATCTTGCTTACTATGACATCCCCTACAAGATCTCTAAAGAAACCCGACAGGCGAGGTACTTCTCAATAAGTCACCCATCCTAGGATTACTCCAAGAGAAATCTCCTTAACAATTATAGACTGTTCCTAACTTCTATCAAGTGTACTATCAAGTGTAGCTTAGATGTCCAATCTAATCCTTAATCATGTTCATACATAGTGTGATAGACTCAAATAGGGCATATACAGGCACTTTACAGGTTATGAAAAATTAGACAGCATAATGGCTACTTGGTTGACTTACCAAAATTTTTCTTCAACTTGTTAAAACACTTTTATAAGCTAACAATTCATAACCTCCTTTTGAACACTTTTGGTCCCCCAATCAATCATCAGCTAACATCAAACACATATTCACATATCAGCATTCAACCATAAAGGGCCTCAGGCCTATAGTTATCGAGTTCACACATAAGCCAAACAAACACCATAACAGCTTATATATATCATATCTAGGTTATATATATAGAAAAAGCAACTTTTAAGCATGTTAACCCAAAACTTATAGGGCATTACATGAGTACCACTACTAAAAGAAAGAAAATTACTTCTTTTACCCTTTAACTACTATATAGCTACACTACACGATCATCGAGGTTGGCATGCTTATCCTTGTTACCGGGGCACCACAACATAGGTACATTGAGTATAAAGCTTAGTAAGCAAATCTAAACCTTTTAAAACATACATTAATACACATATGTAATTATAATTAATAATCTAGGTGTAGTGTGTGAGCCACATGCCAAATGATTGATGTCATACTGATGGTATGTCTTATTTCTTCAAAATTACCAAAATGCCACTATAACATTGTATTCAATTTCTTTTTATAACTTATTCAATCATTCCATTGTTTCCATGTGCATTGTAAAAGTTATTAAATAGGCTTAACTAGGCAGACTACACTTATAGACACTAGAATAAGAGGGAACTGAAAGATATGTAGTGGCCCAGTTTTTGGACCTTGATCGTTGCATCGACCCACCATAGCCTATAGGGATCAGTTTATAAGAATCTCCCAAGGGGCAAAATGCTGAGTAACTGTGCATAGAGATTAGTCTATAAACCTCCCAAGACACTGATCATATCAAATAATCCATTTTAGTCTACCCAATAGACTAGTCTAGTAGCCCCTCTAGAGACCTTTGCCGCCGCATTAGCATAATTCAATATACAATCAGAAAAGTGTTAGCAACAAAGAGTGTTTGCTCTATAGACTAGTGTAGTAGCTCAATGATAAACCTCGATTCCTGCACTAGCCCAGTCTGATAATCAGACATTCTAGTAGCTACTATTCCCTAAGTTTACTAGTTAATCCATCCAGTAGGTGTCTAACTGATGGGCTATTTGACTGCATTTTAAGTTTATTTCTTTACTAATCATCTTTTTATAATACTATAAAGTGAAAAATAGATAGATAAAACTTTTATCAAACAATCAATTTTTGACATAGATAGTTATAGCCCACTTTTTGACTCAATTCTAAAGGCATAATTACAAGCATATTAAATCTAGTCTAGCCCATTATTTTTGCTCAATTATATTCATGTTAAATGCTTATTTTAATTACAATTTGAAAATCCTATTTTATGAGATAATTATAGGTTATTTTGCTTAATTGCGATGGCTATTTTAGGTTCATTTTAAATCCTCTTTTCAATGCCAATTGCACCAATGATCCCATAATTCCATAGGCCTAAATCCAACCTTAAAGAAAGTCATCCTTTTGCCATACAAATGGGTCACATATGAACTGACAAAAACATTACATTTTAGGTCATTTTAAGGTACATTTTCATACCTAAAATTAACCCCTTTTTAAAGCCATTTTATATGGCATTCTAAGTAAATTTTAAGTTCATTTTTCAATCCTTTTTCTATACTTTAAACATGTCCCATATGTTGTTTATTTTATGTCACACTAATCATGTATATCAATCTAAATCATTCCATGTACAAAATGCCACAAATGCGATGCCATTGCACATACGCAAATGCCAATTAGGCCATACCTTATTTCCATGCCCACTTACCTTGCCACTCTTTTAGCATAAGTTCCCTTTTACCTTATGCATGCTTTCCATCTCAATCCAACATTTTAATGTACACTTAGACATCACAAAAACTTGCCTAAACACATATTTATGCTTTTAACATGCAAATTAGGCCAATGTACCCTAAGACATGCCTCGACCCTACTACCAACACACATATATAAGTCTTAACTCACTAAGTTCATCACCTACACCTCACATGACATTAATGGCAACCCAAAATCCTTCCATAATCTATATACACATGTAATTCACAAAGTATACCCATTAAGGAACCTCTCAGCCTATAAAGGGACATATATACAAACACTTAATTCTCCTTATCTACACATACATTCTAAGCATATTACATGCCATGTACCTTAACTAACATGTCATAGCACCATTTCAAGCCACACACACACACACCTACCCAAAGCTTTTGGTCAAGTAAAGAACTCAACCTTTCATGCATTTTTTTCATCCAAACATCATCCCAAATATTCATTCCAAACAAAAATAGATTAATTACATACATAATTCCTCAAATTACACACCTTAGCCACCAATTTTACCAATTATATACATGGTTCCTAAACTCCATTCATGGCAAAACAACAACACATGCTTTGAATGGATTAAATTTACTTACCTCACTACCAAAAGAGCTAAAATCCACACTTCTAGCTTAAAGAAAATCATCAAATCCTCCTTTTAAACTTTGATTTCCATACACGCCACCTCTCCTTCAAAACATCACCAAATATCACACACTCATCTAAATCAAATTCCAATCATATAGCTATTCTTAGAATTATCAAATCCCCTAGGAAATAAAATAAAAATGGCTAAAACATTTGCACACAAAAAGTTGCCTTTTTGGTCCTCTTTGTTGACACTTTAAGCTTCCTTGAATTTTCTTAAGTACTAGCCCCTCTTATGGCCTCTAACACATTCACAAATCAATTTCTCACATGTTAAGGTAAATTTTGGTGGCAATAGACATAAGAAAAAGCTTGAGAAAAGAGATGAAAATGGTGAATTATGCTGGAAATGGCATTGACAACAGTAAAGGGAAAGAAGAAGAAGAAAGGTGGAGAGTGAGTGGAAATGGCCAAGTGGAAATGGCTAAGTGGCCATCCATGTGTCACTTTAGCCCTTTTATAGTGGTTAAGGTGGCATGGGTAGGGCCCACACGCCACCCAAACAACTTAAAAAAGCTCAATTTCAATAGAAACTTTAGTGAATTTTTAAAAATCATTTAAACCTCTAAAAATTATTTTGTTTATTTTAAAAATCCTCAATTGGTCCCTTTTAAGGGCTCATAAAATTCCAAGGCCAAATTCTATCAATAGGGCAATTAACTAATTGCCTCAGTTTATGTGTAAAATTTTAAAATTTAGAAAATTTGCAAACAACCTCAAAATTCAAAAATTCTTTCACCAATGGACTTAAGGGAATTTTTAACCTTCAGGGTATGGCATTTTTAGGTTTGTTCGAGCACACCCATGTCATTATCGGCCTGACTCCATCAGAGCCTTTGACCTACAATGCTACACCCTAAAATAATTTATTAGTTTTGCTAAATCATTAAATTAAGTCAATTTCATCATTTTATGGCCCTTTAAAGTTTCATGACCAATACCTTTACCTCGAGCCTCGTAAAGGTGACTCAGCACTCTAGGAACACTTTTAGGTCTCAATGGTACTATTCAAGAAGCCTCAATTTACGGGCATTACTAGAAGATGCAATAGCTCTAGCCTCTCTCAACTGCACACTAAAATGTTGCAACTTGGGTCACTCATTAATCTTATTGTCAGGAGACCCATATCTCAAATAAGCACTAGATAACTACCAACAAATACAACAGTGTGTCTTGCCACAATGCTCACATAAATGAGCTATAAGACTTCTAGCAATAGACCTTGGAGCACTAGCCACTGATGTAACTCTATGGTCTCTTTTATTGCCACTCTTGTTCTTCATAATATAACCCTATACATCAGAGCCTTTCTATTTCTTTTCATAATATAACCCTATGCATCAGACCCTTTCTATTTCTTACTTAAGGAAAGGGAAACAATACTTTGACCTTTCCTCTCTTATTATATCCCTTGCTCTTTCTATTCTAATTTTGTGTATTGATGTCTCCTAACTCTATGGCAATAACACTAGTTAAGAGAAATCCTTGATCTTGCTAAATGCATACCAGATTTAATACTACAGTTTAAACTACCCTAAAATTGCTTACATCTAACCATTTCAGTAGGGAACATATCCTTATCATACTTAATTAGACTAAGAATGTAACACCTATGCATCGAGGCTCTATGAGCCATGCCATTAGGTTTAAGAACTGTGCCTGGGGTATTAACTCACTTACATGAGAACTGAGGTAATGACACTAGTTGTGAAACTTTAAAGGGCTTTAAACTAATGAAAAAAGAAAAATTTAAAAATTTAGTAGAATAAATAATTCATTTCAAGCTATAAACTATTGATCTATGTGTTGAAACTAAGTTGAGTTAGGAATAACACGAGATGTGCCCGAACAAATCCAAAAATATCATACCTTGAAGCTCAAAAATTCCACTGAGTTCATTAGTGAAAGAAAATTTGAATTTTGAGGTCGTTTGTAAATTCTTGTAATTTTTAAGGTTGGCACTTAAATCAAGGTAGTCTAAAAACCATCCTATCAATGGAATTTGGCTATAAAAATTTACGAGCATGTAGAAGGGATTAAATGAGGAATTTTAAAACAAATGACATAATTTTTTTAGGTCCATATGATTTTTAAAAATTTCCCAAACTTTTTAAAGAAATTGAGTCATTTCAGGATGATTTGGGAGGTTGTGGGACCCACTCATGCTAAGCCAGCTAGCCTAAGGCTATTACACTTGTCAAATACACTAAGCCATATGGCAAAATCCACTCACAACCTCAAAAATTTCCTTTCTCTTTTCCTGCTAGAACTGACACCACACTTGGAGGAATTCTCCATTTTCATGCACTTTTCCAAGCTTTTTCATTAGCAATTGTCACCTAAATTCATCTTCATATGTTAGGATAATTCTAGAAAAGTGTTGAGGCAAAAGGAGTTCTCAAGAATTAATTAAAATTCATCAAAG
>CANXYI011055103.1:0-10541 GCA_948208565.1 Hura crepitans
TCATAGGCGAAAATTTTTGGTAGGCCTTTGGCAGCCGTTATGCTGACGGAACTTCGGCTCTGATTGCCCACTCAGTGAAACCATTCCCCCTCTAAATTTTATAATTCGTATTAAGTTAGTTAATTCTCAGTATGGCAAATCAAATGTGACAAAATCTCAGAAGTGCTAAGCTTAATCCTAAGTGGTAACCCTCTCATTGGACACACGGTTGTGACCAAAGGGTAAACTATTACATAATGTGTTACAGGTCATGATTTTTTGGACAAGACCATAAAAAGGTTACGAAGAAAAAAAAAATATTTAAGGGAATTAGCTTTCTTTTCTTTGTGTGTATTTTAGTAGACATAGGTGTTTTATTTTAACTTTAGTAGTCTAACTTAGATCCTCTTTCAGGTCCTTCATTTAGAATCCAAAACAAAAGTCTAAATCATGTTATATTTTAATTAATCTCATATTAATTTAAATATAATTTAATAGAAAATATAACAATATTTACATATTATTTGACAACGTGAAATTTAAAATATAAAATGAATTTTATGTGTAATTCATTTCCAAATGAATTTTTATGCTTAAATTGTCATAATTTAGAATATGTACTTGAATTGAACTATATATTTTTCTGTTTGAAATAAATCTAAAATTAAAATTCATTTGACATTATTTTCTAATATATCGTTAACATTATAATATTATAAAAACAAATAAAATCTTAATTTAACATATTTTAAAACAAATAAATAATTAATAAGTCTTCGAATGTATTTTTATTTAATTTTTATTGATATATGAAAGTAATTTTAATTTGGGGTCTAATTCTTACTGCTCTCTTGATACATATTAAATCACTTATGTATTTTTATTAAATATGTATAATGTATTCAATTGTTTAAAATTTTTTGGCTATTTATATAGTTTTTTTGTAGCATATTATTTTAGTTAATCATTGTTTAATCTTATAATTTTTTATACTATATTAGATTAATTTTTATATAATTAATTCTTTTATTACATACATGATACATAATTTAAAATTTTAATAACCTACTTTAATTTATATAGAATATAATACTATTCTTATTATTCTATTAATTTTTTCAAATACTTAATTACCAATCCAAGCCGGATTTGGACAATAAAATTTTTACTTAAGCACAATCTAGTTGGTTCGACCTCATGCCATGTGTAAAGAAGAATGAGGAAAGAGAGAAATTGGAGGAGAGAGGAGAGAGAGATATGGGAAAGAGAAAAATGAAGAGTATATTAATCCAATGATATTTTGTATAAATTTTATATAATTCCTTTACAAATTTCACTTATTTTGCTTGAAATTGATTTGATTAGTTGAATTTTGTGAAATTGAATGTCGAGAATTAAAATCTAATTTTTTTTAATATTCTAAACATAAAAAAAATTAAAATTATAAATTTCTTGAAATTTTATAAAATTCATTTGTTCTTAACAAATTTTAATTTTATTTTAATGTTATCCACACGATTCAAGAGTGTTAATCGAGTACACTGCAAATTTAATTGCACAAAGATACGCACCTTTCATTTAGAAAGAATGTAATTTGAGCCATTCAATTTTTATTATATTTTTATTTATTACCTGTACTTATCGGCCTATTTCACATTGTGACTAATTTTTTGACGTGTAAAATATGCATTTTTTTTTATTGTCCAGAATTTATTCTCTTCATTTTTTTTAAATATAATTTATATGAACAAATCCCTTCCAATTTGAAGGGTAATTTTTTCGTACACATCTTACGCAAAAAATATTAGATACACGCTGTTAAATATGATTGAAATTTCAAACTGTTGAAGTGTTATAATTAATTTACTGATAATTTCTTATTCTAGTTATATATTGAACACCTAGTTGAGAAATTTAACATTATTGACAAGTACAAAAAGCATGTGTTATTTACCTGTAGAGCATATTGAGGCGGCCACACAAATAATAAAATAAAGAGAATTTAGATTTAAACGCGTAAAGTAAAAAATCCAAAACTATAGTATTTAGAGAATAGTAAGATAAATAAGTGGTGGGATCTATAAAAAATTGAGTCATAAACAGATAAAAGTGAACTAATAAATAAACAATCCGTTGGATAATTTATTTCCATTTGACAATTTCTCAACCATAACAAAAATTAATAGCTTAATCTCTTATATTTAATTACTTAACTAATTAATTAGAGATTCAAAATCACGTAAATGCTTATATTATTTGTTCCTTAATTACTCAATTATATATAATTTTTCCTGTTTAATTTATTTTTTTACTGTATGTGCAATAAATTATTATTAAACTGATTAAAAGTCTTAATCAAATATTATTCAAGAACAATATATGTATTTTAATTAATTCTATGTACATTAATTTTAAGAAATCATTATCAATAAAGGTATACTAAAGTACAAATTTGGCTGTTAAAGTGTAAATATGTTTAGATTCAAAAATGAATTTTTGGATATGAGTAGAAAAATTTATTTGGAGAGTCAAATATCTCATTTTCTATTGCATTAGACTTTTAAGTTAAAATGCTTTGTTTTGGTTAAATTTTATGGACGTTTTAATAAAATTATTTGTATTATATGTTATCCGTACAAAAACTTAATATCTCATATCTATTAAAAAAAGAGCATACCACAAATAAATGATAATTTTTTTCAAATTAAAATTTACTAACTTAAACATCCAAAGTTTTTTTAATAGTTAGTTAAACAATACTTAAATATTCAATATAAATTTTAGATAGAGTAATATTTAGATTTGAACTTCTAATCAATTTTTATCTTTCAAATAAGATTATGATAATTCAATTAATTATTTTTTCATTTTTAAATAAAATTATGACAAACCAATTAAATTTATTTAAATTAAATTATTCAATTTTTTTATTTAATTTTTATATTTATTAAAGAATAATTATGTATTTTTAGTTACACAACTATAATTTTTATGTGTCCATATTTATACATATATGGGCGCTAGTAGGGGTGGCAAAAATTCTGATATGTAAATCCGATCCATTTAATTTAAAAAAATTGATTAAATCTAAGTCAGTTTATTGTATGATCCGTTTATAACTCGATCCGTTTGATCCTTAAAATGATTCAATCCGACCAGCTTGGGTCATAACCTATTTATTTTGTTATTTTATGACTTTTATATAATGTAAACTATGAAAATAATTATTTTTATAAGTTATGCACGTTTTTTTTTAATGAAAATTTTGTTAAAAAATAATGTTATATAACTTGATCCATTTGGGTTATTGACTCAACCTGACCAACGATTTTTGACCTGTTTTAACTCGACCTAAACTTAATCTACTGAGCCCATTTACCACCTATAGGTGGAAAAGGGGTCAAGTAGGTCGGGTCATAGAATGGTTAAAAAAATGGTATCATTTAACCCATAAAAACACAAGTAAAATAAAATAGGTTAGATCAATTGAGCTACACGAAGGGTTAAATTGGATCAAATTTAATACTCCACTCATCCCAAAATTATCATCTCATTTCTAATTTCGCATATATTAAAAAATTAATTATTATAATTTGATTATTATAATTTAATAATATATTTTATATTAACAAGAGATATATTAGTAATTTAAAAATTAATAATTTATATTTATTAATTATTAGATAAAATAATAAAAGTGTATTAGAAATTTTAAAAACAGATTAACTATAACTTTAAAAGAAAAAATAACTATGTTTTAAAACAAGTGAAAAAAATTATATTATCCTTTATAAAGTGTTCATACGAATTCTAACTTTTTGTATCAATTAATATACGTTGCCAAAAATAAGAATAGATTATTTTCAATGACGTTTAGTTTAAAAGTATTAGGAATATATAAAATTATATGAATATATACTGCTTTAATGCAATAAATGAGGTATTTTTTTATTACCTCGAATACAATAGTATTATGCTAATAATAGTAGCCCAAAAATCAAAACAGTCATAAAATTTATAAATTTTTTTAATAAGAAAATATAAAATAATGTCATTTATTCTTAATTTATTTCTTTCCATAAAATTAAAATATTCATTGACACATAGAGTTGATAAAAAATCTCTAAAAATTTAACCATATTCCGTACAAATTATGCTGTTATATATAATTAATGTATATCTTATTGTAATTAAATTGTTCTTATAAAAATTTTATTCTCTACAAAATTGGTAAAAAGTTATATTTATTCTTTATTTGTACTGACCTATTTGGATCATAATCAATCCATTTATAATGCGTGCAATTCAATTCATTTAATCCATTTATTACTTATAAATTAGGAACTATATATGAATAAAAATAGATAATTAAAGAACTATTTTAAATAATTAAATTTATTATTTTAAATTTATATTAAGATTTAAATAAAATTTCAAGAATCATTGTTAATAAAAAAAATGAGCACTCAGTTCTTTTAACAAAATTTCTAATGAAAATAATTATTTAAGAGATTTCATAACTATTAGAATTGGTTCAAATATAATTTTTGTTACCTCTAAAAATTTGTAAATATTATAAACTTTAAGAAGGCTATCAAAAATATAGTGGTCAAAGAAAAAAGCCGTACTCGCATAGAGGTGTCAATGCTATGTTGAAAATAGCATTGTAATTAGTGCCTTAGTCTTTCAAGTAAATAAGAAAAAAAAAAGCTTTGGTTAAATATTTACCGAATGACCGGTTGCGTGAAATGATCTAATTATATTAATTGCTGCGTATTGGAGTATCTGATCCCATTTGCGTACTGAATCAAGACCCACGATTCAAATACTAGTTAATTATTAAAGAGTAAATTTTTATTTATTTGTAAAATTTTATAACAAATATTGATGAAATACTTAACATTTACTATCTAATATTTAAAATGCATACTATTCATGACATTGCCTTAGATTGCTCGTGTACAAATCAAACTTATCCTAGAAATATAAAACCTGCGATTTGATTTCAATTTAGATTTTTAAAATCTAAATCGAAATAAAACTGCTCTTAAATGGTTTCAGTTATAGTTTAAAACCACTGCCCATATTTTGGTTCTGATTTTAACCAGTTTGATTCCTGTTTGAATCGTAACCGTGACCCCTACTCATTCAGGACATGTTGACACAAACCAAGTCTCAATAAAAAAAATTAAAAAAAAAATCTCTTTCGATAATATGAATTGAACGAATAAATGACCCTCCAAAATAACTCGACGATTATATTATAGTAACAGGAAGATATTACTCCTGTCAATTGCCTAAGCACTCAAATTCTCTTGTTCTAAGTAGTAAACTGATTCAATTACCGAACTCAGGTACGTCTTGATTAAATAACATACTTCCATTTCAGTCAAGCATGACAAGTAGATACTTTGCATAAATAAATTTTTCTTTTCCTATAATTCTCAGTTTAAAGAAAAGCTAATAGAATTGCACCTTTCCCTAAGCGATCATTCCAAAAATGTTTTGTCCAAACTAACAATATCTTAGTGACCAATGTCTAAAACTATTGTAGAAAGTAAGCAAACTTGAATTTTGAGTCAAGCCTGTTTCATTAATGGTCGAGATCGAAATGGTAAATTCAGTAACCCAAACCTGAATTGAACTCAAGTAGGTCATTCTGCATTCGTTCTAACAGGGGCACAGCTTGATTCATATACAACATACAATTTAATCAAATGATGTAATACTGCTTCTTGGATGCATTTCTACGCTGCCGCTTAGAAGAATCCCCTCTTGGATTTGATGATCCATATTGGCCTGAACTGTTGCCAACTGAAATAGGACATTGTAGTGGACGCCTTTGATCCGACACCAAACCAGATGAACCAAGTGGTCGGTTAGATGGTTCCATCCCTTTTGACTTTCCCTTAAACGCAGGAAACCTGGGTTTGCAATAACGTGATGGCACTGCATGCTGTATGTTATGGTTCATCAGCGATTTAAGGAAGTCATTTGAATTACGGTCCATGCCCCTCTTTCCTGGTGCCAAGTTATCAATCCCAGTTGCATGGACCATCGAGGTTAGTGAGTCCACAGATTCTGAAGGTGATGAAATCCCAGACAGCCCATCATAAGACAGAACAGAAGCTGTTGCCTGCATTGAGTCACCAAGTGCAGGAGGAAGTTCTTTCTGAGGATCTGTTACCTACAAAAATATTAACCCACAGGTAAATCAAAAATTTTACTGCAGAACAGAAGATAATAGTTACCTTGAATAAGATCGCTGCCAATAGTCGTTCTCTCAAGCAGTAAATCTGAGCAACATCAAGGGCCGTTGATCCGAAATACAGCCATCGATCCACAACAACCCTAACTGAATTCCCAGGAGATGACATTATCTTCCCTTCATTGTGTCCACCAAACTTCTCATCTCCATCAATCTCATCTGCTTCACTGTTGTCGTCAACTGCATCATCACTTTCATCATCATCATCATCATCATCATCCTCATCCACATCATCTTCACCACCACCCTTTGCAGGAGCAACAACAATTTCCGTTGCAAGCAATAACAATGGGAGCGGTCCAGCAACTGTACAGTTCCTGATATGCATACCCCCATCTCCACGCGTTATCTCATCATACATAATCAGCGGGGAGGTATTGGTTTCTTTAAAAGTCAATTTATAATTTAAAGAATGAGGGTGCAGTCGAACTTTAGCACCACCTGCAGTCTCTACAAGAAAACGCTTCCCATTTCTAGATATCATTCTTCCTACCATAGGATACAAACCAGCAACTAGCACAGCATGGATTATTCCTGGATCATGTGCATTCAGATTACAACACGAGCCATCTTCCTGAATGAACCCATTATGAATTAGTTCTGACTGAAGCTGCTTACGCATACCATGTAGCATATGCATGGTGCTCGAAGAGATAAAGTATTGGGAACAAAATCGCGCTTCTTGACCCCTTTCTTTAGCATTCTTCCAGCACTCAAAAGCTGCTATAACTGCTAGCTGATCACTTTGCCCATTGTAGAGTGAAGCAAGCTCAAATTTAGCAGCAGTAGCTCTCTTCTTTTCATTTGGCAGCACAGGAAGGGTAAATGGATCTCTGTAATCTGAAGCACATGCTAACGTTAAAGCTGGGTCAAGGCAATTCATCAATATGGCAAAGAAAAGCATTTTGCTTGTTAATGGATGAACAGGAATGGAGCCTAGCTTCTCTCCTAGTTCTGTCAATTGTTCATCTCGTGATAAAGCCCCAATATCCTGAAGAATAATGACTGCATTATGTATGGTTTCAGGAACTGGAGGGTCCAAAGTCTTCTGAAGAAAATCTTCTATCTTGCAATTTGGATCAAGCAACTTCACCTGAACACAAGGACATAGAAGAAAAATTCAGAAAGCAGCAATAAATATTTTTACTCTAAAAACTGCAACATTCCATGATGGAAGGGGGGCAAAAAAAAAAAAAAAGCTCTACTCTTCTATGAAGTGAGTGGGGAAACACATGGCATAAGAAGAACATTTTCTGTCCTATTATAAAATTCCCTGGTAAATGAAATACATGTTTATTCAATTTATGATAAAAATAAATAAAACGAGAACTGAAAAGACCGAGAAAGTACTTGCAAACAAAGTTCTTCAATTGGCATTCGCTTAATTTCAGGAACCTGAAAATCTGGTAAAGATGCTGCTCGAAGTTTTGAATAAAGATGATAACATATCCCAGCTTGACAGCGGCCAGCACGTCCTTCTCGCTGCCTCGAACTTGCTTTGGATACCCAGGAAGATTGAAGAGTTGATACATTGTTATAAGGATCATAACTTTTTTCTTTCATTCTACCACTATCTATGACGTAGACAACATCATCAATGGTAATAGCAGTTTCAGCAATATTAGTTGAAAGAATGATTTTGCGACAACCCTGAGGTGGGCGTTTAAAAACTTTCTTCTGCTCCGCAGACGGAACCATGGAATGGAGAGAGATTATGACAAACTTGGAAGGATCTTTGAAAAATGGATTTGCAATTAATCTCTCCCTGGTTCTATTGATATCATCCCAACCAGGGAGAAAAACAAGAATAGCACCATCTTTTGAGTCTCTACAAATTTTTCTTAATAACTGCTCTATAAGAACAACATCAATAAGTTCAGGATTAATTGATGCAAGATATTTATCAAGTAATTGTTGTTGTTCCAGGGAATCAATGATGGATGTTTCAAGATGTCTTCTTATTACTTCAACAGTTTCCTGCAGGTTTTCTCGTTTGGCCCATTCTAATGCCGTTAGTCCATTCTTGTCCCTTACATGACAGTCCGCTCCAAAAGAGAGAAGCATGCAAACATCACCCACTCTGCCCTTGCTGGCGAAGACCATCAATGGCGTCAATCCAATCAAAGAATCTTGGTAATTGTACATACTTGGGGTTCCTTCAGTAGAAACTAAATCCAGAAGAGGATCAAATTCATCATCTGTCCAAGCCAAATTGATAGCTTCATCTAAAGCAGCTTCATCCTCTTCTGTAAGTTCATGGATTTTATTCGGAACACTTGGCATAGCAGAATTGATATGATTATTACCTTCAGATTTTAAAATAAAAAGTACATCCTCCAAGTAGAAACTTTTGACCTGATTAATACAGGAGGCAAGTAAGTTATTGCAAATCATTGAAGAAAAATGAACTATTAGCGAAAATCTTGAAAGAGTCTTACAGGGTAGGTGAACCCAGGAACACGAATAATTGGGCAGCCACCAAAATATCGTGAAAATCGTTCAGCATCAAGAGTAGCACTCATCAGTATCTGCATTGGGTGTCTTTAAAATTAATGGAAGGTATATGCATAACCAAAATTTAAGTGCATTTATCACTACAGCATAAAAAATTGGACTAACCAGCCGAAGATGAGGATATGAAGGAAGCATTTCTCTGCAAGTTACAAACATCAGAAAAGATAAACCTGATAATGATACATAATTACTATAATTAAATCAAGGAATTTGATATCAAGGATGAAGTACCTAATGATTGCCAACATGAAATCTGAGTAGCGATCCCTTTCATGAATCTCATCCTACAAGAAAAATAAGACTATCAGAAGGGCAAAAGCTACCATAAACACTACAGAAACATATGATTCCACATTATGAAATTGGGGGACCATGAGAATCATCCGGATTTGTGAAATCCCTACCTGCATTAGTTAGTCCCCTTTAGTCAATTCAAATCACCAAAAGCATTGTTAATTTTTGGCAAAGAAATTTATTGCATGCAAAATACCTCATAAAGAATCTGCTACTCACGTAGAGCTAATATGCACATAGCAGATACAAAGATACATGCAGAACCTTTCACTAATATGGCAAGGAACAAAACAGATTTGAAAACTTGAACTAACATAAGTTGCTTGTCTATCAAAATGCTCTCTTTTATATACAAGCCCTTCCCTTGAACTTTTGATTTATGTAGAGGAGTGATCAGCAACAATGCATCGAATTATATTATACCTAACAGTTGAATGACGTCAAAGTAAAAGATATCAACTATGGAAATAAGAATTTCAGATTCTAACGGATGCCTGTCTAGTAAAGTACACAGGTGAACAAAAACTATGATAACAGATAAACAAAATAAAAGCAAAATTTTCAAAGAAAGAAATGGAGCCTAATGGCCAAAATTTCTTGTCCTAGCATCCTGGGCCAATGTTCAATCAGTACAATTGTTCTTATTTTGTCAATTTAGATCATGGACCAATAGCAGAGAAATTTATTCCCTATTAACACCTGTGGAAAATTAGTTGTCTATATTTCCTATTTTCTAGGGATTTTATTTTTTTGTAAATATCATGTTATAAGTAGGCCTTATTAATATAGGAAAGTTTTTTTTTTTTCTTTATTTGTTTTTCCATCTCCTATTCAGAATAGGATTCTATCTCCTATTCAGAATAGGATTCTGTTGTATAAAACCTTGTAAATTAATTCAATAAACATCAAATTATTGAGTTTTTTACATGGTATCAGAGCTAGGTCTTTTTTTCTACGTATTTACTTCACTGGTTCTGTACAAAACTCTTCAGGTCAAAATTTTCCAGTGAGTTTTTTCCTTCACCGCGGGTCAGGGGAGGAGCGCAACCTTCAGATCGGCCGTTACCCATTTTCCGGTGACCAGATTGCCAGCGCGTGAGCTTCACGCGCCGCTGTTATTCTAGGCTCCCTCTTCATGCGCAGGCGCATGGTGGCGCGTGCACCGTTGGATCGTCTCCGGATTTTTTCTCCGGTGTCGCCTGATTTTTTCCGGTCATCTCTTGGTACTGTTTTCTTCATCTGGTCGCCAGAGTTCGTCATCTCTGATTCTTAGAGTCTGTCCAGTAACTTTTTTTGCAGATTTGACTAGTTTTTTCAGTCCAATTTTTCTGTTTTGTGTGTTACCATGGCAGAATCCTCTAAAATCGATCAAATTGAAGTGTCTATAATGAACAATAGCAATCACAATGTGACAAGTAATTTGCAACAGATTCAAGCTGCTTATAAATTGAATAGAAAGAATTATTTGAAGTGGTCTCAATTAGTT
>CANXYI011055108.1:0-10386 GCA_948208565.1 Hura crepitans
AGACTTATATATATTATACATAAACATAACTTACCAAAACCAATAAATAACTTGATTAATTCAAATTTATATTGAATAGACTCACAAAGGAGTAAAACATTTCATTTCAAATATTTAAAGATATTCAATACTCAGGAGTCAAAACTGAAATTTGAGACATTTAATTAAAGAAAGAAAAGCGTTCAACATCTTATATGATACCTTTAGTTACTCATAGATTACTTGTAATTGTATAATACAAAATTTTAATGGCTTATTAAGAAATAGTTTAGAAACTAAAAATCTTATATGTATGTTTTTATGGTTTATTTTCTTTTCTCTTTTTTATAATAAGAAGAAAAAAATCTTAATTTTGTGATTTTTAGTGTACAACTTAATTTGAATTGTATTCTATTATAGTATGGCATCTTATAATGACAAAAATTAGAATGGCGAGTTGTTTTTAGGGTAATTTGCATAAACCATCTCTTAACTATTGTTTTATGTTTAATGTATTCTCCAACTTTAGAATAATTTTCATATAAAGGCACTTAACTATGGTCTTTGTAATAAATAAGTCACTCAACTATGTTCTTTATAATAAATAAGTCACTCAACTTTAATTCTTAACTAGAAACTCCTCAAACTTGCACTTTTTTAACTATAAAATCCCAAAACTTTTTTCTTTTCACTCACATCCGCAACTTTCATTTTCACTTTTAAAACTTTTAACCAAACTCTAATACCACTAATTTGAGCATGCTCTACACTAGAATATTTCCGAATAATTTTTAAATTTTTTGAGCGAAAATATAGAGCTACTATAATACCCCCACATATATGGCTTGGTAGAAATAACAAATAAAATTTAGGTGTGCATACATATGATTATTATTAAAAAAATTAACTTTTAGGGATTTGTGAAAATAATAAAATGTTTTTTGTAAAAATAAATAAAATATGGATTTTTTCAATTTTGAGGACTTAATTGCATAGAAATGATTTTTATGAGGATTGTAAATGAAATTTAATTATGATCTTATTGGACCGCTAGATGGGATTTAAGTAATCAATCTTAGCCATTGGTTCCAAATAGTATAAATAGCCTAAGTTTTGAACATTGTTAGCTAAAACAAAAACTTGTATACGTTTTTCTCTACCAATTGTTCTTCCTAAAGTTATAATGAACATCTTACTTTCAATTAGTCTAAGATAATCTGATCAAACTCATTAATTCATGTTAGATTTGTGTTTTTGTTGTTCCTAAGTGTGTGCATGTCTATTTTTGTGTTGTATTTTCTACCTGGTTGTGGGAAAAAAAGAGGGAGATGTAGAAGCAAGGAAGAGGAAGGCTATTCTAAAAGAGTAATTCATGTGGATCAATTTCATGCTTTTAAACTCAATATATGCATGATCAATTTTGTGTTCATGAATTTTTATTTCAATTTGGTATTTTAGGTTTCTACTGCAATTGTGCTTAAATTGATCAAAATTGATATTGTTGTTCAGTAACTAATTGTGCAAAATGTTTTAAGTGTGTTATGATTTAGAATATATCTAGAGACAATTTGAGAACATTTGATGTGATTTTGGCCTAAAATTTCTACTAAAAACATAAGAAATTTGTGAAAAACAACATGTTGTTTCCAAGCCTCATAGTCGTGAACCTGTCAAGGCTTTGAACATGTGAAGCCCTTTTGAAGGACCTCATGGCAGTAACCCTTAAGGAGCATACGATTATAAGCCCCCTTTTTCAAACAACTTATTGTGAAATTTTAAGGTAATTTGGACTTTCAAATGTTGAGCTTTGATACCTCAGTGAATCTAACATTGTAGGCATAGATTAATGACTTTCATAATAATGAAATTGTGCTAAATTAAGGCTTGATATGTGAGCATGTGCTTATGACTTAATTTAGGACTTTGTGACATATGTGTTAAGACTTATGAGAATTAAAGTGTAATCTATGCTTGATGCAACCTAGACATCCTAATGTGAAATGACATTATAATAAATGTTGTGTGATACGAATGATGTACTTTATGACCCATTGGACTACAATAAATGTGTAAGTATGATCTATGTAAGGCATGACAAAAGACAAGGTTAAGACTAATAGTGTGACATATGGCTATGTGTTAAAATTTAAGAACAATGAGATTTAAGAGATTATGTGATTTTATCCTAAAATGAGAAATGGGAATATTTGTATGATAAAATGGAAATTAATGAATTATGCCTATGTATTGCTAGATTACTAATAACGTTGGGATGGATTGGCATGTCGATAGGGTCTTTAATAGTACTGCATCTTATGTGATATGGCTAGTATATCCACATGAGGTCAGCAACCACTGTACATTATGTGAGGCTTTTCAAAGTATATGTGGCTCTTCAAAGCAATTGTACTTGTGAAAATGACTGCTTATTATGAGGTCATAGCATATCTGATATTGTGAGTGCAGTCGTATAAGGTTAACGACCACTGCATATTATGCGTGATACCCATTATCCAGTCTACACTAGTCAAGTCGTACATAGGGCTAATTTGAATTAATATGCTAAATTGATTGAGTTTGAGATATTATAGGTTACCAAATTATGAACAAATAAACATATGTATGTGAGATCCAAATGAGGTATGTGAAATTTAGTAAGTATGTGATGTTTGTTAATCACTATAGTGTGATTTAAGCATGTGCATGCATAGTATACACATGTGACCTATTCTATAGGTAAGTTCAGGTAAGAACATGCATAGTTATGTGTGGTGTGTTATTATAACCTTAGTGTGATAAGATTGTTTATTTATAAACCTATGATACATTGGTGGTGAGGTAAACCAAAGCTATTTATACACCACTAAGCATTTTGCTTAGCATGTTGGTTTTCCACATGTAGGTTGTAGGAGTTAATCGACAGGTGAGGTACTTCATGTAAGACATTTGCAATTGACTTGGAGCATACATTAGCATTCCATCTTCATTTCATGTTTATCTTGTTTAAGACTTTTATAAATAGAGCTATTCTTATACTTTCTTGTAAACTTTATCATAATGAAGTTTTATATTTTCAATTGGTTCAATTTATGGTTTAATAAGTTATGGGCTTTCTTTAGATTCTTAGTTATAATTGGTAGTAATGAGATGTATGTGGATGTTAAGCATGTGATGTGATTATGTGTATCAGAATGTGATGAATGAACAAGTTAATATGTGAATGTGAATAAGAATGAGATCATTTAGTTTTTTCGATGCCTAAGGCACACAATGTGGCACTCTTCCATCTGATGACTTTGGTTAATAGGAAAGGGGCGTTACAGCTACTTCAAGGATCTGAAATTATTTTTGAAAGTGAAATCTTAGGTTTCTTGCCTTTTTTAGCTTCTCCTACTCGTTTTGATACCTATAGCTTATGGCAAAACCCAATGTTTCTTTGTTAATGAGAAAATAATTTTCAAACTCATTCTGCCTCAGAGCCAATTCTTCTAAATGGTTTGAAACCTTTTCTATAGATGTAGTAAATTTAAAAAAAAATATTTAAAGAATTAATATGATCAATAATAGTATTTAAACATCCTATTACTAGATTTTTGTCCACTCTATGATTTAGATTTAGACAATCAGTGAACTGACAATTTTTGGCCATTAAAAATTATTTTCTATTAACAAGTGATCTAAAAACCTGATAATAATAGTAAATAAAGCTATAATCACAATGTTCGTTATGATTAGTTACATGTATTTATACAATTTCCTAACCACTGGACACTAGTTCCTTTAAGGATAGCAAAACTAAGCTAAAACCAAAAATCAAACTGAACTAATAGTTATTTAAATCGGTTCAGTTTGTTTAATTTTGTAAAAAGTTTTGATTTATTCGGTTTGATTTTTAACAATGAAAATTGAGTAGACCAAACTGATTAAATATCAAAATTACATCGTTTTAGACATTTAAAACGACATTTTTTTATGTACAAAAAATAAAAAATAAAAAAAATTTGGTTTGTTCAATTGGTTCAGTTTGTTAAAAGTTCCGTTGGTTTGATTATTTTCTAAATAAAGTTTGGTCTATTCTATTTGGTTAGTTTTCAGATTGAACCGACTGAATGCACACCCCTAAGTTCCCTTTTAAAATGCAACACTTCATTCTTATTAGTAAAATCTGCACAATACTTTCAATATTTCTACTCATTTAATTTTTGTGCCGATGCACCAAGTGAATAAACATCACTAATGATAGAAACATATATTTTACTCATGAATTAAGGTCTACCAAGCTTCTGTGAATGCTTTAACTTTGCTCTACTCCTGTCATTGGAGACACTATGAAGGTATAAAGGATCTTCTATGCTATAACTACCCTTTCTTGCTCTTTAACGGGGTTTACAATAGCACTCCTTCTCTTATACCATTTTCGAGGCTAATAAGGTTTATGGTAGTAGAATTTTCTTAGAAAGGTTTTTAGAACTCATATAAGAAATTTTTTATTTTTTTTTTGCGTTCTTAGTAATGGAATGTTGAGGGGTATTTATAAATACAAGAGCTGGTGCCTCTAGTACTATTTACTAGCTAAAAAGCCACATAATAATTAAAAGCAAACAAATTAAAGTGATAGCTGGTGTCTTTGGTCCTATTATCCAACTGAGTATAATAATCTATAGGAATCTTATCTTATATATAAGATAAGATAAGAGATAATCTCAAGACCTTATAAAATTAGGACATATGGCCTAGTGGATTTCTTTTTATCTTTTTAGAGTCTTTAAATTGATTTAATGCTTTAATTATTTATGCTGATGTCATGGATGACACATTACTCAAATAATGTTTTCTAACCCGGATATCCCAATTTAGAACATCTTTCTGTTTTTAGGCTATTTCTATGTCTTTTTCTTCAAGTCGCCTTTCTTTGCTTTCGACCACCTTCTGCCATATCTTATATGTCTTAGATTTGAATCCCAAGCCAAGACTCTTTTCTCTTATCCCCAAAAGAAGTTCCTCAAGTCTTTCTTTTCCTCTTATCATTCTTTAGACTAGAGCATTAATTGGAAGATTTTTAACTGCTATGATTACAAAAATTATTTCATCCCTAAGGATAACTTTATCTTGAATGGGAATTATTTCTTCAAGCATGTATTCAAGAAATGCAATTTGCAATGCTTGGTTAATAATCTCTATTTTTTTTTATATTTTTTCCACCCAAATTTTAAAAATTGATTGTTAACCTTTTGCAATTTAATAAGGTCTTGTGTAGGAATAGGATGTAAATTCCATATTTGATAAGGATAACATATTCTACTACCCTCTTCATACTCCATTACTGTACTTAAGATATGGAAAGACACAATTTTGTATAATTTTTACCAAATTTAAATCTTTTACTATGTTAATTGCCATTCGTACAATCTCTGAGAGTGATAAACACATAGAAACATCTTCTACATCGAATTTGATAATTTCTACTAGCCTGCTTTTATGAAATAGATACTTTCAACAACTCTATTTGTATTAAGACTTATAACTAGTTTTCCATATAGTTGCCAATGTATATAGGAGTGCAATATAGAAAACTCTTGCAAAGAGCAGTTTATCGAGTTAACTATCTTCTTTTTGATGGTGTATATCACATCATTTAGAAGTAGTTAAGTCAATTGTTCAAGAATCCTTCTCCTTTTCTGAAACTTGTAGGAGAAAATTTTCTTCTCCTACTAGGCACAAGTCATGTTGTTCTTTTAACTTCTAGATATAGGAGATAGCTTCATTTATAAAATGCTCAAGTTGTTGGAAGTTTTTTTTTATAAGTCCTCTCTTTAAACCTGCACATAAAATAAATATATTTTTTGAAAGACCAAGACCCTTGATATTTTGTGAAAAATACTAGGTCTTTTCATCTTTAAGTATTTGATCAACTGTTTGATAAAATTTCTTTGCATATTTTTCATAACTTTCGTTACCAGGTTTCTTACTTAACTTTTTTTAGGAATCTTTATAGGATGGTATAGGATTTCTAGCCTATTCTTGCACTGAATACTTTACTTTAAAATTGTATTTACTAGATGGTTCTCCCAATATATCTCACTCTCTTGTGAATAATTATCAAGAAGATCATATCTAGAGTTTTTATCAAACTCTTTCCCATTAAGGGTTTGATTTGGAATCCCTTGGGATTCACTAGCCTTGTGACTTGAAATGTCACTTTTAATGATTTCAAAGCTTAATGTGCTCTCCTTATGTGAAAAAGTTTAGCTTCCAAGACTTCCTAAAACACATTTTTTAATTCCACCTTTAGTGTGAAGCTAAGTATTCCCTTTTAGGATTTGTTTTCTTATTACTCCATGTTTGGCAATAGCTTTATCCATGAAATCTAGTAAATCCAAACCCAATATTTCCCTTGCAAAGGTTTAGATATCAAGGATTGAACATCTTTAGTCTGGGTTTCTCTCTTTTTTGTCCTTACTTCTCTCTTTTTTTGGTTGACCAATTTTTTCAAACTCGTTGTTGACTTCCTAGAATATTTTGAAGCAAAATGTCTAGGTTGTCTATGCATCCAACAGATAACATCTTTCGATACTCCTATTTTTACCTTCCTCATAGGACTAGTGCTTTGCCCTTATTCTCTTCCTTATTTCTTTTAAAAGGACATTCCTTTCTCGAATGCCTTTGCCTTTTACATGTCTAGCATGACTTGTTTATGGTAGTAGGATTTATCTACATTATTAAAAAGTTCATGTCAAAGAGAATTAACTATTACATGTTTACCAAAAAGAATATATTTAATATCAAATCTATAATAACTAAACCATTCTTGCAATCTCAAAAGTCTAGTTTGTCTAACCTCTTTGAAGTTCAAATTCATAAACCTCTTTATATGGGTTGATTTTGTTCTGAGAGTAAACCTTTTAGGTACTAAAAAGATGTAAAAGGCTTTAATGCCATATTTTGCTGCTAACACCTTCTTTTCATGAACTGGATAATTCAACTTTGCACCTTTAAAGATTCTAGATCAATACTTACAAATAAGTTATGATTTTCTTTGCTTAATTTATAGAATTGCTCCCCAATGCTTATTTGAAGTATTTGTCTCCAATACTAACTCATATGTATTAGAAGGCAAATTTAAACAACAAAAATTTTTCATTTTTTGTTTTACTTATATTATAGCCTTAGTGTCTTAATTATTCCCATACTAGGGATTTTTATTGTATGTTTTCATTGCATTCCTTTTTAAGTATTTGGAAATATCCTTTATGAATTGTTTAGCATAGTTTGTGAGCATAGTTAGCAAGTCCATAAAATCTCTGTACTTGGTTCCTATTTTGTAATTTGTCAGGCAATTGAGATCTTACTTCCTATCTTCTAATTTGTTAAGCAATTGAGACATTTTTTTTTCTGAGATATGGCTTTGAAGCCATATTTTGTCTTTTATCAATCTCAATTCCAAAAAAATTTACTCTTTCTTTAAACTTTTTTATCTTTTTCTCCAATAAAATCATATATTTCTTCTGAAAGATATTAGTTACCACTCAAGTTCACTTATGTGTTCTTCTTCATTGTTACTGAAGGCTAACACATCATCTATATAGACCATGTAAAATTTCTTTAATGTCTTAAAAGCATTATCCATTTTACATTAAAATATGCTCTAGGCATTCTTCAATCCGAATGGCATTACCAACCATTCATACATTCCTTGAGGAGCATTGAAAGCTATCCAGGGTATTGAACTTTCTTCCATTTTTACCTGCCAATAACCACTTTTTAAGTCAAGTTCAAAAAAAATAGAAGGTTGTTTAAGACTTACCTTATCTATTATGTCTCCTACAATGGGAATCTTATAACCATCATCTTTTATGGCCTAGTTTACTTGATGATAGTTTATAACCATTCGTGCTTTTCCTTGCACTTACTTTACATTGTTAATTACCATAAAGATTAGACTAGAATGTGGATTGACACTATCTCTAATCAACCCTTTTTTGAGTAACTTAGGAATTTGTTTGTCAAATTCCTTAATCATCTCATATACGTATGTTATGTTCCTAACTCTAATGATTTTGCTAGGATCTTTTAGTTCTAATTTAGCTATTATAATATTTAAAACCCATAATTTTAATAGATTTCTAAAATTATCAACTAATTTAACTAAGAACTTATCCCACTTAGTTTCTACTTGTTGGATGCTTCTTGCAATAGGTCTCTCTACTGGACTCTATAATCTAAAACACAATTCTTTATACCAAGTATCTTTAACTCTTACAATTCAAACAAACATTCTACCCATGTTTCACCATACTGTGCTCACACTCTAAAAGCTAGTTCACATGTTGTAGAACCACACAAATAAGATATTTTAATAGGATAAAATCTAAATTTAAATTTAAATTTGGGGTTAGAAAGAATTAGGACTTGTGTTCCTACAGAAAATACATGAAATTCGTCTTGCACTAAAAGAAAATTTTATCTTTGCCCTTTAAAATATGTATTTCCCAAATTGATATTAATGTCAAGTTTTGGGAATGCCAAATGTTTATCAAAGATAAAATATTTTTCCTTCTATGATAACAAGCACATGTTCTACCTCATGTATTACCACATTTATCTCGCCTCTGCCATTTGCAACACCATTGGTCGAGGAAATGGATGCCACCATCCATTAGATAATATGTTTGGCATCGCACTACTGTAAACTTTATATCAATTAGTACATCTAAAGAATAATCATAATAACTAGAAAATTTAAACGTAAGCTTAATATATGTGCTCAAACTTGATTTTTCAAGGCTAAAAACCTTTTCTATTGCTATAGGAATTGGGAAATCATTTTCCAAATTTCCTCAGAAGGAAAAAAAAATGTTGTTTAGATAATTTTTAAATCTCTTTCACAACCTCAAGAATAAATGCAATTTGCCTTATGGCTCTTACACTTTCCTAACTTTCATCATCATCTGTATAAATAGGTAGACCAAAATCTTTATAGCCTATTATCCTCCTTTTGCTTATAAACAATTGACTTTCTTTTCTCCTAGAAGCTATTCTTAATAATTCTGGTTCTTCTCTCTTAGAACTTGTTCCTAAAAGTTCTAGTTCTACCCTAGGAATTTCTCCACCCGCTCTACTAGAGATGATATTCTAGGCATCTATTTTACAATTCTCAGTTTTCTCATTGGCTCTTTTAATTACAATAATATATTTTTCCTTTTTAGGTTATTTAGAAGAACTTATTGGTCTTAAATACTTTGTTGGTTTTGTAAAAACCCAACTTTTAGGCTAACTTAGTTCTATAGGGTTTATTTCTTTTCGATGGAACTGTTTGTAGTTATCTAATGCTTTTTCGAATAAATCTATTATCTTGGAAGCATTTATCACTCCTAGATTGTTAATGTTTATTAGCCTAAACACTATCCTAGTGTGGTACACCAAATACTTGGCTTGGGAATTTATTTTAGGGGTGTACATGGGATCCAGAAAATCCAAACTGAACCTAAAAATCGTCCTAAAATATCTCGAACTGTAAAAAATAGATTTTTTTAAAAGACCCATCTTAAGTCCCGAACCAAATTTAAATTTGGGATGGAATTAGAATTAAGTATTAATTCATTCTATCCTAACCCAATTATCCATTCCAAACAAATCCAAATCAAAAATGGAACATCCCGAATCAACATATTTTATTAAATATATTATATATAATTATATATTATATATAATTATGTATAATATATATATATATTTATTAATAATATATAATTACATATCTTTAGTTAGATTTATAATATCTTTATATTATATAATTATTATATAATAATATATAACTAATTATATATAATACATATAATAGTTTTTTTTAATTTGACTAAAAAAATAATTTTTTTAAACTCTAATTTACCTTATCATTTAGTCATTTAAACATTTACCAATTACCACCATAGCGTTTCACATTCATGCTCACACTTACAATTGTCCCACCCTATTTCCCCTTTTTTTGCAATACCCCCTACCTATTTCTACCTAAAACAGGGAAGGTATGCTACTTCCCGTTGAGGTTACCATCCTAAGGTTTCCCCAAGAGCCTTTCGTTTAACTTTTACCTAACTTTGACCAAGTTTGACCAAACCTAGCCTTAAGCCCATTCTGATTATTTATTCCCTAATTACTGTCTATTTTGGTCTGTTAAAATCCTTATCAGGCACTATAAGACATTTATGAAAAATAGGGCAGCATAACGGCTACCCTAGTAACTAACCCAAATTAAACTGTAAAGAAAAACACTTCTAAATTATCATCCAATCTTATACCCCTTTTGGACCCTTTGGTCCTCCAGAATATAGTCAAAAACATCATATCAAACCTATTTCATCCATCACAAGGTCATAAACCCATCAGCACATGAACATGCAAAAGCAG
>CANXYI011055111.1:0-13171 GCA_948208565.1 Hura crepitans
CGTAGTTTTTTTATTGCCATATACAGGATCTGATGCTGCATGGTGTCTTCTAATGGTCCCTATATTAGCATAATTTCTTACTGCGAATCATATCCGCACTCTCACAGCAAGTCCTTGCTTCTCTGCACGCTTTTGCTTAGCTTGAAATTTGTCTGCAGATATAGAAGTCCAATGGTAAGAAATCAAGATCCTTATTTATCATTTTTATTATTTTTTCTGGCCTATGAGACTAGTACCATGGCTACGTTTCATTTGCAAAGCTGAGGATGCAAATTTCTGTGCAGGAATACAGCAAGGAGGGCGACAAAGATCAGTCAATTGCGAGAAAAAGGAGCATACTTGTAGGACCATGGGGAGGAAACGGAGGAAGTAGCTGGGATGATGGGATCTACCATGGAGTAAGAGAACTCACCCTTGTTTATGATCGTTGCATTGATTCGATTCAGGTGGTGTATGACAAGAATGGCAAGCCTGTCACCTCAGAGAAACATGGAGGAGTTGGAGGCAGTAAGAGAGCTGAGGTTAGTTCCAGCTCAGATATATGCTATCTATCTTTTTATCACTCTGCTAAGCAAATTACAGCTAATCAACTTGTTTGCTAATGAATCCATTCATGAGAGGCTAAGTAGCTTTATAATAAGACAACAAGGTTTAATTGAAAGAGTCTAATCTATGTGAAAATTACCAAGTTCACAAATTCAGTTGGCAATGGGATTCGACTCAGTGTTGAGAGAATCAAAATCAACTTCTTTGGGCAAACTAGAAAGTGGATGACTTATATATAGTGACATTTAAGAATGATCATGGACTCATGTCCACTTAATTAACATGTATTTGTTTGTTTTGCTTTAAATAAATATATTTCAGATAAAGTTGCAATGTCCAGAGGAGTACTTAGAGGGTGCAAGTGGGCATTACAGCCCTGTGGTGCATGGAATGAGTCCAGTGATTCGGTCCATAACATTTAGGAGCAACAAAAGAACATTTGGACCATATGGAGTAGAAGAAGGAACACCATTTACACTAACAATGGATGGAGGATCAATTGTAGGGTTTATGGGGAGAAGTGGATGGTATCTTGATGCTATTGGATTTCGCTTGTCTCGTTCTCGATCTACTAAGCTTCTTCAAAAGGTTCAGCAGAGGTTTCAAAGGCTTACCAGTTCTGTTTCCAGATCTTCTGCCTCTAGTAAGGATGCTCAGAAGGCTTATTGATGTTGCAGAATTTACAGAAGCTTATGGCTAATGTTTTAGTTGAGCTCAGTTATTGCAGTTGTATTGGATTTTCTTTTTGTAAAATTATATTATACTAGTGAATAAATTTCACAGCTATTTTCGTGTTCACCTCCAATGTTCTAGAACGATAGAGATTTTGAATTCGATTCAAATCGAATAAGTCCACTATGAGAATAAAAGTTTTTCAGCAGTGAACAAAAATAATTGCGAATCCATAACATAATAGATAACTTGAGTGAACAACTCTCAAATTTCACTTATAAATTATTTTAGAAAATTAAATTATCTGCATGGCTAGTCTTTTGAAAAAAAATTAATAAAAATTACAGTTTGTTTCTGGATTGAAATTGAATGCCAACTTAAAGTTTTGGATTCATATCTAAATGAGAGAAGTAATTATATTTTTAGTAATGAAATAAATAAACTGATTGTTAGTGGAAAGTTTGTTATTAATTAAATTTAGGGGTAATTGTTATTAATCAATCCTTCTAGCCTTTTATCTCATTTTCAATTATATCTTCAATTTATAAAATTGAACAGATCGATTCTTAATATCACATGGGTCTTGCAATTAGCCCTTTTCATTAGTTTTGTTGTTAATTTTTAATGGACGGGTGGTGTAGCTTCTATTAATAAATTCTATTCGTTCATAATAAATTAGAAGTTAGGAGTTTCACTGAAAATTAAATGAAAATTTGTGGTTTAAAATTTTCTTATTATTACGAATGAGTTGAACCCATTAATTATTTTGTAATTAACAGAAAAAGTGATATAGAGAGCTAATTACATAAAAATTTTGAATCTTCAATTTTATAAATTGAGACGTAATTGAAAATGGAGAAAAATATTGAGGAAATTAATTTTTCAAATTAAAAGCTATGGAGTAAGGTGGACTGTCAAGAAATTTTTTTTTTTAACCTAAAATTTTAAAAATAAAATATTTTTAAATATATAATAAAAGCGTTTACTATTTTTTATAAAATTATTTAATATAAAATTGAATTAATTTAATAGGTAATGGAGCAAAATTAATTAATTATTTAATCCCTCGTGCCCACTGCCGAAGTAAGACAATTAGACGCGGTCACGCGCACAGCAACAGGCAATTTTTCAGAGGGTATTTCAGTAATTTTATTATTATTTCTTTCCCTCGAAGCGGATTCATGGATCGAATTTAAATGCACAAAAACTCCTTCAAAGCGTTCTCTTTAATTTGCTGCTTATCATAAACTCAAGAACCCTAGCATCCCAAATTTGTTGATATCCAGTCATGGGTAACACGGAGAAACTGTTGAATCAGATCATGGACTTGAAATTCACGTCGAAATCGCTGCAACGGCAGGCCAGGAAATGCGAGAAAGAAGAGAAAGCGGATAAATTGAAGGTCAAGAAGGCCATCGAGAAGGGGAATATGGACGGTGCTCGGATCTACGCCGAGAATGCCATTCGTAAGAGGACTGAGCAGATGAACTACCTCCGCCTAGCTTCCAGGCTCGACGCCGTCGTCGCTAGGCTCGATACCCAGGCTAAGATGACCACCATTAACAAGTCAATGGCCTCCATTGTTAAATCGCTCGATTCTTCTCTCTCTACTGGTAATATTATTATTCTCTGATCGTGTGATTTGGGAAATTTTTTATTTGAGTTTTCGAAGATTATATTTTCTTAAATTGGGTTTGATCAGCCGACCCATGTCTTCTGAAAAAAGCAAAGCTTTATATATATATATATATATAATTGATGACCGTATAAAGAACTATAACGCAAATGTGATAATTAAATGTGGTCTTATCTATCAACGTCCTGTTTGTTTATGCGGTTCAGTTTATAAGGTGCTTTATTTTTTTACGGTTATGTTGCTTTTTTTTTTCCAATTCTGTTGTTCAGTTTATTCGTTTCAGAAAAATATGGTGCATGAACACCCAATCTTGATTCTTGGAGTTCATTCAACTCCGGTCATTAGCAATGAGAAAGTTTCTGTTAGGTTGTTTCGTTGTAGGATGATAGTGGTGGTTGCTGAGTGTATGTTGGCGATTGTAAGTTCTAGGTTTTGTATCCTAATTTTTGTTGGCTGCAGGTAATTTGCAAAAGATGTCAGAAACTATGGATCAGTTTGAGAAACAATTCGTAAACATGGAGGTTCAGGCAGAGTTCATGGAGAATGCAATGGCTGGATCCACGTCACTTTCCACACCCGAGGGTGAGGTTAACAGCTTGATGCAGCAAGTAGCTGATGACTACGGACTGGAGGTCTCTGTGGGGCTTCCACAGCCTGCTGCACACGCAGTGGCGACCAAGTCACAGGAGAAGGTTGACGAGGATGGCTTGTCAAGGCGGCTTGCGGAGTTGAAGGCCAGGGGGTAAAATACATAATAGGAATATAGGATCAGTTCCTATGCCAGTGTGATATATCATTATATATTTACATGTATGATGCTCTGGGTTATGCCTCAAGCTGGAAACTTGAATCTGTAAATTTGGATGAAATTTATGTTGTAGACTCTGCTTGTCGAATGCACGTGATAATGCATTTGATGATTTGCTTAAATTATTACCGACTTTCTTGGATGCGAAATGTCATGGTAATGTGTGCTTTATGCCTATTTGACAGTTATTTTTATATATATGAACGATGCGACTGTTGAATTATGATGAGTCTTTATATGGTTTGCTATTGTTTCTTGTGGATTTTTTTAATTTGTGAAATGCACTATTATCACAGGACGTGTTTGTTATCTTCTATCACCGTTTTGTCATGCCTGCTAATATTCGTGCCCACAATGAGCGTCTGAATCGAGATTATGTACTTGCCTTTATGCTGGTTATTTAAGCATTTCCTGCTTTTGCCTCCACCCTCATTTTGTAGGTTCTGCATATCCCCACTCTAACCTTCATGCATGTCTTCCGCCATAAATGGATTTTTACAATTTGGATCAGGAATTTTATGTTGAAATATCATTTCTTATTCCCCTGCATCCCCCCTTTCGTGATCATGATTTTCTTTCTGGACGGAGTGCCTTCTTTGGTAGTTTATGGATATGGAAATCAGTGGTTTTACTTTCGCTCTTGCCTTTTTTTTTTTTTATCCTGAATTCTATATGGTCATATTTCATGATTCAACTAATGCTGAAGTTCTGAACGTGGAACCTGTTTGGGCCTAGAAAATTAACTTGCAGATCGTATTAGTTGTTTAACTTGTTGCATTATTACTGTTAAAAAAATGTTTTCGAAGTCCTGCACTGTGTCATTGCACCTGTTTCAATAGTAACTTTGGTTCTCAAGGAATAATTTGACTAGGAAGGTCGTGCGGGGGTAAATAAAAAATTGCCAAAGGCGCATTGGCAATGGCATCTTCTCCATGCCATGTGCCTGGTATATGCTATTGTGCAGTTGAATTTTTGAAGGAAGTGAACGTTTAATTCCATTAAGTTGAATGAGTGGCTGAATTGATACGGCATTATAATATACCAAATCTTGTCCGAGTTTGACGAAATTGATTATTCTCCATTGCTTTGGTATAAAATTTGACCTTTATATTTTGCTACCATTTATATCAAAACCTGTTGATCCTTTTTATCTGATTTTGTTCCATGCAAATTGCAAACAATATGACAAATTCTATAGGTGACTAATTATTCTATGAAAAACTGGAGAACATAGAAAGTTAGAAACAAGAATAAATGCAAAATCCAAAAAGTTTAATCATATATTCTTTGTCCTGTTTTAAAAGCTTGATATTGCCAGAGCAAGATCTTCCCTGCTCTGCACTGCATAGTGCAGAAGAATATTGGCTGCGGCATTTCACTATCACCCTCCATTCCCCATACCAATTGCAATTACTCTCTGTGGATAATAAGGTTTCCAATTTTTCTTACAAAAATCGAGAATGCATAGAAATTCTCGCCAAAGAGATTGCAATTATATATTAACCAAAACGGTAAAACAACGGGCAGAAACCAAAGAACCCGCCATCAATTCCTCCAGTTCCACGTGTATCTCTTCTTTACCATCACAACAAATCCTCCCCTCTACCCGATTTCTCACTCTTGGTTCTTTCTATTTCTCTCTTTTCACTTGTCTTTTCACGCAACTACATCGTCTTCACCCTGAAAATCATCTGTTGGGCTTTCTCGTGGGTTGACGAAGAAATCCTTTTTCTCGTTTGAGCCGTTTCGAGTGAATTTCAGATCGGTTTTGTTCTTTCATGTTCCTTAAATGGTAAAAATAGGATTCCAATTGCATTTTAGTTGAAAAGTTTGCATATTTTTCAATTATTGGGAACGTAGAGGTCATCATGACGTCGTAATCGATAACCAAAGCTGACATCTTTGGTTACCGAAGGTTTTCTTTTTCTCGGCATTGTTGGTAATTCTGGGAGTTACTGGTTGAGTGGCAAAGGAAATGAATTGTTATGGAGAAGAAAACGTTGCTTTTGAGATGTGCGTGGTAGTACCAAGGAGGAAAATAAAGGAAAAAGATAAGAATTGTGACTGCATTGAGGTTCTTGTGAAGGAGTTAAAGAATGCTGGATTTATAGTTGATAGAGCACTGGGGCTGACTGCTGAGTTTATCAAGGTTGGTTTCTTTCTGAAGCTCTCTCTTTTATTTCTTTCACTGTCATGCTCAATGATTTTTAAGACTATCTTGCCGATTCATTCGTAGCCGTATGCTAGTTTTTCCGATCAATGCTTGTAATTCTAGCATAATGAGAGGATTTAGTATGTCTTTAATTGATAGTGGTTACCTGATTGGTTGAGTGATGGGGTTGAGGGTTCTAGAGGTGTTAGACAAATTATTCCACTCATGTTATGAGATTTCAAGCAACTCAATTAGCTGCAAAATGAGCCTTCTGTGGCTGTGGAGATTCTCAATTGTTAATATTATAATAGGTCTGACTGTGTATACTCTGACATCTACTTATGTATTGTCTTGCACAATGAATCGGTGTGGTGAACGGCATCCCCATAGGTGATCCTTGAAATGTAAAACCGAGTGATTCATCAACCATACGCCTATGTGGAACTGCTACCTCTACTATAGTTTTGTCATTGATATAGTGAATTTTTTCTTGTTTGATTTTAATTGTTCCCTTCCAAATTATTTCAGTTGTCCAAATATGTACGGTATTGAAACATGCATTGGTTTTCACTTAGTATTGGTTTTAGTTATTGACTTGACATGTTTTTTTTGGCAAAAATTTTAGGGATTGAAAACTTTAAATTCTTGAGATCTTCTATTCTTACACATATGTTGTGTGAGACTGTAGATTTGAACTACCAATATTTCTCAAGTCGTTATCGTCTGGAATTATCTATTTTTCAGTTCTTTTTAGTTTTTAAAGAAAAAAAGGAGCAAATTGATCATTTGATATTGAATCAGTGACCTTGCTGTATTTTGCTCAGTATTAAATGTAATGTTGGGATGATGATGTTACAATGATTTATCAATTGCTTTTATTTAAAATAGTTGCATTCTCAATATGCTTTTTGCTAATTTTAAGTATTTTCCTTAAGTTAGCGGCACCTTTAAAGATGCTGGGGAAGGCTGCAGCTGAGTTGCAACTGAAGAAACCTACTTTTATTGGTAATTGTTATGATGCTCCAAAGTTGGCCTTTTTTTTTTGGGACCTCCTTGAATGACTCAATTTGTTTTCACATCTATCTACAATGTCAAGTGCTCACATTGCCATCTTTTATGGAAAAATAAGTTCTCATAGGACATTTATCTTGACTTCAATTTCAGGAATTGATCTACAATTTGAATGGGAGGAGGTCAAAGCATTTGTCAGACAAGCAGATGGCTCAATGTTTAGTTGGTTTGAACGTTTTGAGTGCTACCATCATTTATTGTATAGAATTGTAAGATTTTCTCCACATTTCAATTCGTTAACTCTTTTTTGGCCCTTTCTCTCTCACAACAATAAGAAGTAATGACAAGTGGAAACTTTTTTTTTTTCCTACTGCACTCAATAAATTTATGATTCAAGCATGTTTCCTCAAGTAAATGCCTAATTTCCTGCTCGTGAATGGCGATGTTGGTTCAAATTCTGTTGATTGAGGTATTACTTGGGAGGATCTAAACAAATGAATGTGATTTCTGGATCCTTCTGAGGGGACAAGTAGTCCCTGTTTGTGACACGCTAGGTTCTATAACTCTTCATATGTTTCATTGGATTGAGAACATTTTATATTTGATATTTATTATTGTAGTAACTGGAGGAGCTAATAATTATGTTTCTTTACTTAGTTTTGCTTTTACAAAGCAGAAGTTCAAGTTTTGCTGTAGTGCTAGGCTGTTTCAATGTAACACATGTATACATGTCTATCTTGGACTTAGCATATCCCCATAAACTGCTATTCAAAACTGAAACTTATAGGCGAACAACAGCAAGCTGTGTAGAACTTTGAAATGGGATGGCAAGGAGTATTTCTGGCAAGTTGGGGAATCTTTGGTTCTGAGGTTGGAATTTGAAGGCATTGTAAAACAAGTTTTCCCTTTGCATGGTATGCTAAATTTCATCTGTTACCCTAAGGATCTTATGTAAATTCTGAAATTTGACTAGCATTGGTTGATAGTTGAAATTAAGAGGAAGAAGCTTTTGAGAGGGTGGGTATTGAACTGGCGGAACTTCACAAACCAGCCTATAGACGACATGTATTCATATTTTGGATTAAAGGTAACCAGGCTAACTTCATAAAAATGCTGCATGAATTTATTCTTGGATTGTAATTGTGGAATTTATGCTCTGTAGATAGCCATCTATTTTGCTTTCCTTCGTATGTATACACGTTGGGTGCTATTCCCAGCTGTGTATGGGCTTATTGTGCAGCTGGTTGATTTTGGGTAAGACTTCTCATTATTGATATCCTTCCTGGCTGTTAAAGGTCTTGGAGCATCTAGTTTGACATTGCGTACGAATAACTTATGTTCTTGTGTATTCTTGTTCGTTTTTTTTTTCCTTTCCAGACCATTGCAATTCCTAGTCCTTCCGTTGTTCCTCGTAAGCATAGTAATATGGGCAGTGTTATTTTTCCAGTTCTGGAAACGTAAAAACTCTGCCCTTCTAGCCAGGTACTTTGTTTGCGGTAAAATTTTTCGTGTTCTTATTCTTCATTATTTTATCTTTTGGCCTCCTTTTTCCATGTGGTTGAACTGTGATTTTTCTACATAATTTTTTTTGTCTTTATCTTGACTAATTCTCTTCTTGTTTATATCCTTTACTTTCTCTGGATCTTTGGTATTGTAGATGGCATATACATTATTCAGCTAGTACTAGCCAAGAAAATAGATTTTTGGGTGTAGAATGGAGTTCCTTACAGTCACCGCTAGAACTCGTAAAAAGTTTGGGGATTGATAAAGTGAAGGAGAAAGAAACATATCAAAGATATGAATGGGTTGGGCATCTTGTGCGGTTCAGAAATAATTCGATCATTATCGCAAGTATTATATGCCTCCAGTTGCCATTTGAGTTGGCCTATGCTTACTTTTACGAGGTGATGGATTCAGATGTGATGAAGTAAGATCCTGAGCTTATGTTATTTCTGAAGTTCACTTTAGAGCTGCTAGTTTTGCTCTTCTGGAAATCTATTCTTCCTCAGTCATGCCCATTTTATCACTTAATGGTTGGCATTTGCTTCTAAAAATTCTTGCATGCATTATGTATATATGTAAGTACGCTTCCATTTCCTTGGTTGTCCCTATACTGCAATCTTGCTCATCCCTTTAATACTTTAGCTGTTGTGTTAGATTCTTCTAGTGATTACAATGTGGGTTCTCCCGCGTTTTCCATAGAGTGGAGAGTTGATTTAGTTTCACAAACTCTTGGTCAGATCCTTTCATGTCAATCTTTTAAGTAGATGGATATTTCAAGATTTTTGTGGTATTAGCATGTAATATTTGGACGATGGCTTGCAAAATTTGTTCTGAATGTCAAAGGTGACTAATCTGTCTAACATTAAAGCCAAAGAAGAGATAATGAAAAAGGGTTGATCCTGATTCAGCTATAAGTCTATTGAACTATTCCCCCCCAAAAGTTAGATAATTTTGGTATGTTAATACTGCATATTTGATTCCATCTGCTTTTTAGTTTGGATCTTTTCAAGTCTGTAAAAGAACAATCATAGAAAATAAACATTAAGATAAACAGAAGAAAGAAAGTTTATTTGCTGCAACCTTTACCGTGAAAGATATTGTGTTTCACCTTTCAGGATCTAATGAGAAGATTCTTTGATTCTTGATTTTTTTTGCTTTCAAGAATGCACTTTTTGACACTTAACAATCAAATATCAGCGTAATTTCATATTTCTTTGTTTGCTGTTGAATAATCTCATATCATTCCAAATATTCGGGCCTTTTTATATTGTACAATTATAGCTTTTGCAGCAACTGTTGCATATGATCCATGTTCTCATATGCATACTGACAACATTTTTAATGGTAGATTACTCATGTTTTAAAAATAATATCTCAATTCATCAGTTCATGATTGCCTTCATCTTATGCAAAAAATTGTAGCTGCTTTCTTCTCTTTCTCAATGTGTATTTTTTTCCCTAAAGGATTATTTTATTTTGTTTCTTGGAAGGAAAAATCAATACATTTTCATCCTTGTTCCTTTTTTATGTTTGGAAGTGGATGGTGGAATTCAATAGAACTTTTCCCTTAAATTTGAAGTTTGTGTTAACAAATTGTGTGTGTACTTTATTCATCAGAAACAACAGAATAATGTCTGTGGGCATTGATTTATGGCATGAAATTGCTTGGTTTGGTGACATTTCTTTAATTTCTGGTTTCAGGTTTGGGTTGACTGCTGTTTATCTTGTTCTCATTCAGTACTTCACAAAGATTGGGGGCAAGATATCAATGAAGCTCATACGATATGAAAATAATGAAAACACAGAATATCAAGCTGCCAGCTTAGTCTACAAAGTAAGAGTATTGGTGCATCGATTTGGTTCTTTTCCTTTGTTGATTGGAATATTCGCTTAAGGATTACTGTCTGTTGCAGGTGTTTGGCCTCTATTTTATGCAGTCGTATATAGGGGTTTTCTATCATGCACTTCTGCATCGAAACTTCATGTCACTTCGCCAGGTTTTAATTCAGCGTCTGATTGTTTATCATGTATGAATGGTGATTGGTTGTCCTTAATTATCATCTTATAAATTCTTGAAAGTGTCTTGATTGATGTGTTCTTTTCTCTGACAAACCGTTTTCCAGGTATTGGAAAATCTGCTAGAGAAATCACTACCTTATCTGAAGTACAGCTACAAAAAATACAGGGCTGTAAGGTAGGGATTTTCTCATGAATTTTCCACTTTTGAACATGGGGTATTCCTAAGGTTTGGGTTTGTTCTGATTTGATTTATATTTGAAGAATATAGTTTTAATTGTTTACAGTTTTGCTATATGAAGAAACAAGAAAAAACAGGAAAATGCATCATCAAATGGGAAAGTGCAATTTAATTCCAAGGTGGAGAAAGAGTACTTAAAACCTACATATTCTGCAAGCATTGGTGAAGAACTTGAAGATGGCCTTTTTGATGGTAAGATGCTGCAATTACAGAATAATAAGCAGGATATTTGATGCCTATGATATTTAAATACTATCGAAAATTACGATTTCCATGAAAGCTGGAAAGCGAGCAGGTACAGAAGGAACCTAAATAGGAAGTGTTGTAGTTGGAGGCTTTCTTCATTTAAACTAATACAATGGACCTATACCCAAAATTTCGAGACTTTGATGGATTTTAAATCTAGATGAAGATTTATGCTACAGTGGCGAAGATTTTCTTTTATCGATTCCCTTTTTTCTTGCGGTCGAAATTCTCCTTGGAAGTACCAGAACATTTCTTTTGCTGATATGTAAAAATAATTGGTTTGCAGATTATCTGCAGTTAACATTGCAGTTTGGAATGGTCATGATGTTTGCGTGTGCATTCCCCCTTGCATTTGCCTTAGCTGCCGTGGTATGGTTTAGCTGTAATTTCACCTAATTGATGAAATTCTTTTATCTTGCTAATGTAAATTGATATTGAGCTTCCTAATACAGAACAGCTTCACAGAAATTAGAGTGGATGCATTGAAGCTGCTCACCATGTTGAAAAGGCCAGTTCCTCGAGCAGCTACAACCATTGGAGCTTGGCTAAACATATTTCAGGTACCGCGGTTTCAATATTTGTCTCGCCTAAAAAACTACTATTATGTTTTTAGCTTTGTAGGCATTTATTAAAGTTCTAAGGGCCTGAAACTTGAGGCATTTTTTGAGTAGCTTCACATTCATTATTCCTTTTCAAGAGTGCAGTTTTACTGTTGTTGTTTCTGATATGGAGGTATCCCATTGAACTCTAGTTTCTCATAGTGATGTCAATCTGCACCAACTCTGCTCTTCTAGTATGCTTGTATGATCAAGAGAGAAAATGGAAAATAGAGCCTGGACTGGCAGCAATTCTCATCTTGGAGCATGCCCTCTTGTTAATAAAATTCGGGGTCTCCCGCTTTCTTCCCGAGGTAATCACCTCTATTCCTGCTAAACCTGCTGTGCAGATTTCTTCATCTGCACAAATGCTTCTTCTAGTTTCTAAATCACAGAGCATCATGCAACGAAGGACTTAAATTGAACTGTGCACTACTTGTCTTCGATAACAGGAACCAGCATGGGTGAGAGCGAACCGACTGAAAAATGCGAAAAAGGTACAAGGCAAGTATTCGAAACAACTTTTGAGAAGTATTTCTAGAGTAGAAAGGGAATTTGGACTCAAAAAGACTTGAGTGAAGATGCAGAATGTACAAATGATCGGTCAGTGTCTGAATCTGATGTTGATAAAATCAAGAATTAGAAACCAGCATCATAGTTGTTTCCTGGATAAGAAATTTTGATGGTCACAGTGTATTCGTCGAGTACAATGGGTTTCTTCTCCATTTTACAAGACAAATCTAATTATTTTAAGCAGATGCCATTTTCATTTACTGCAACAAACCAACTTTGGCTTTTCATGTTTGAATTTAAAGAGAAAAGGATCATCAGACTTTGATTAGCAAGGTACAGGTCAAGTTCTGATAACCAATGAATTACTGGTGATCACCAAAAATTTTTCAAAAAAAAAAACAATTATTACAGCAAAAAAAAAGTCTATATGTACAATTATTAATCAGGCCTCATATAATATACAAACAAAAAGAAAAATCATCATGAAAAAGAGCTTCAAGATATCTCAACTAGCAAAGCTAAGCAGAATGGTGTGATAAATCAGGATCATCATTTCTTCTTGAACTTCCAAAACGATCACTAACTTGGCGAGCATAAACAACAACAGCCTTAGCCCATCTCTTGATCTCAGTCTTGAATTTGTTAGAATCAATATGCTTGAGAGACTTTCCTGGCTCCATTGATATCTCCATGAATGGGAAACATCTGTTGAATCTCCTACGTTTTGCTGTTCCTCCATTGTTAGCCTTGACAACAGCAGTTGTCCTGCTGCTGTTTAGAGAAAGAGATTTCTTCACAGACATCAATGGTGAATCCTGGAGTATTCAAAGGATTTAATCTTTCGTATAGGAAGCAACAATTAATGGTTTTGGTAGGTTCCTTGGAAGAATGTGATATGCATATGTTTCTGTACATAGAGAGACAGAATTACACTAAGACAAGTAACATATTTTATTCCAAAAAGCAAACATCTATCGTGTACATGTATTCCAATGCGTGTAGCAAACTAACATCCTGGACTTGACTTTTCTTATTTCTTCAGTTTGGTACTGTTTGAAGTTGTTGAAAAAAAAATAACAATTTTGAGAGAGAGAAAGAAAAAAAAATGTTTTAGGTAGAAGATCAATTTTGCATCTCTAAGGGGTCAAAGTATACATTTAATTTTTTTCATATTTTATTCTAAATTTCAAAAAATATATATTTTTTTAAAATAATAACATAGTATTATTAT
>CANXYI011055206.1:0-15540 GCA_948208565.1 Hura crepitans
AGGCTGGGATTGACCAGAGATGCACCCAGAAGGACTCAAAAAAAGTGGACCTTGAAGCTAGAAAATCATACTGAGTCCAATGGTGAAAGAATTTTTGAAATCGGAGGTCGTTTGCAAAATCTCATAATTTTCAAGGTTAGCAAGCAAATCAAAGAAATATAAAAACTACCTTATAGGTGGAATTTGGCCACAAAAATTTATGAGCAAGTAGAGAGGATTAAAATAGGAATTTTAAAATAAATGGTGTAATTTTTAGAGGTATAAGTGAATTTTAATGAATTTTTGAAGTTTCCCAAAAAATTGAGATGCTTCAAGAATTTTTGAAACAATTTTGAGGTGTCAAAATGGTTCCCACAGCAATGCCAAGTGGCTGAGTAACCATGCCCCTTGGCAAGGAAGCCAAGACAAGTGGATTTCCACTTAACAGATCAAAATCCATTTTTTCCCCATTTTCCCCTTTCTACCTCGAATTCTGGACACCACCTCCTCTGTATTCTGGCCATAACTTTCTTCTCCAGTGGCCAAATGAAGTGATTCCAATGGCTAAAAATTCTTTATGATGTTAGTTATCACTAGAAGAAAAGAATTAAGCCAAAAAGAGATATGGTTTAGGAGAAAAAAATTGAACAATGTGACTAGTTCAGAACAATCCTAAACTATGACACTGAGGAGAGTTTGTGGTTGTATCTCCCTTATTCCTTGGACTTTTTCAGTGATTCTTGATGCTAAATCATAGCTAGGACATGTGTGCATGTGTGTGTGATGCATTAGTGGCCATTTGATGGCAAATGGTGGTTCATAAAGGAAGAACAAAAGTACTATGAAAGCTAGAATGGGGCTAGCAGCTTGCTTATAAATGGGATTAACACCTTCAAAGAGGGATGTAAGCAAATTTTTTAGATTTTTCTTCATGGGTTTTAGGTGCTTAAGTTAGTAAACTTTGTGATATGGTGGTTGGAATGTTGAAATTAGGGGTAATTCCTTTTTGGGTTGTGATGAATTAGATCACACCTAGCATATTAGGAAGTGTGTTTTGAGAAGCTTATTAACAATAACTTTATTTCCTTATTGTTTTTAGTGTATATGAAAGCTTGTGTTAGTTATACATGGGTTAGAATTTAACTTTAGTATTGTACGACATGTGAGAATGAAGTTCATGTCCATTTTTGTTGTGACATATTAATGAAATGTGTATTAGAAGTTAGTACCCGAGAGCTATTCTTAGTGTATGATATGACAGTGGCAAGTAACCTATGGTAAATTGTTTGGAATTGAGTATGATTGTTGTATGGCATGTGTTTATGATTGAGTTTTGATGCCAAATAAAAGGGTAATGGAATTTGAGTACATTTTTCTGTTAGTATCCTAAAATATGTATTAGTGACATGGTTTGGAAGCTAACTTATAAACATGTTTAGTATATGTACAATGTTGGTTATGAATTTGGCATTTAATGATCATGAATTTTCAATGATGAATATGACACTTTAATATAACAAGGAACATTTGAAATATGCCTTGACTTGGCTAGAAGGACTTGAACTAAAACATGTACTTAAAGTTTAAAATAATAACGTAAAAAGTGGCTTTAATTGAGCTAACAAGTAAACCTTCCTAGAATTCATTTACATTTTGGCCGTAGATTTGGCCTAGTAATAGTGGCATGGTGCCTAGATTTTAGCCATGCAATTGGCCTAGCTTTAGTTGGCTTTATTGCCTAGACCTTGGCCTAATGCCCAGTAAAAAAAATAAAAAAGAAAAGTGAAAACTAAAATTAAATTGGACTTAAAATAGTCTTAGAAAACTAACTTCCAAAAGTGGTTGAAATGACCTATAACTATCTAGTTGACCTTTACTTGAACCAAAAATGTCATTGGACTAGAAAGTATTAAGTTTTAAAGTGTAAATGTCATGATAAATCATACCATAAAACACCTTGAGTTTTGATCATAATAGACTTAAAAATTATTTTTAAATTTTACTCGGTAGAGCCAAAAAGTGGCTATACCATTCTAAATAAAATTTTAAAGTATGAGATAAAATTTTTATCTATTTGTTTTTGAGACTCAAATATTATAAGAATAATTTTGGCTAATAAATAAAGTTAAATTGAGCTACTTGTCCCATTAGTTAGACACCCACTAGATGGGTTGACCAATAAACTTAGGGTTTTGCAGCTATTGGTCATTGGAGACTAGAGAGGTCTATGGACTAATCTCCATTGTGTCACTAAGTCATTTCAAATATTCATTGGTGGCTGGAGAGGTTTATAGACTGATCTCCATTTTGTCACCTAGTTTTTAATAGTTATTTGAGGTTGGGGAGGCCCACGGGCTGTTCTCTATTATGCCAAACAGTTATTTTTATTATGTCTAAAGAGGCTATAGCTAATCTCTATTATGGCACACATGCTAGTGCAATGGCGTAGGTTTAGAATGAGGACCACTGTACTAGTTTATTATCCCTCTAAATCCAGTGTCTTAAAGTGTCGTCTTAGTAGTCAAGCTAGAGAATTAAATTAAGTAAATGACTAGATTGAGTATAAATATATAAATTAAGCATAATGGAATAGTAATTCCTAAGTTTGATAAGATACGAGCTAAAGAGCGATTTAGACATTTTACATGGATGTGCAAGTTCAATTACAGTGAAACAAGTTAAGTAATAGACAAAATGATTTATAAGATTGAAGTTTAGGCTTATTGAAGTCCTCTTACTCAGGGGATAATAAAAATACAGTCAAAGGGCATTATTGTAAATTTTCCACAAAAGATAAATAAAGTAATTTTTGGTAAAGCACATCAACTAAAAATAATAACACTTATTTTAAATGATTTCTAGACCAGACAAATACCTTAGGGATAATTTGGTAATTTGGCACCTTGGTGAATAGTTAAATTATTTAATTAAGTAAAATTATACTTTTAATTGCATAAGTTAATAACATTACACCATGATTAAACTTCTTTAAATTCACCACTGAGTATCTTGTATACTCAGCATACTGATTTTAGTGCACAGGTAGACTATAGCAAGACTTACCTCGTAAAGCATGACGACTGCAATTCAGAGGATACAGGTAAAGACTTTGGATGAATTAATGTACATTTAGATATCTATGTACTTAGGTAGGAATGGGTAGGAAAATGTATTTAGGCTTTAACAATGTAATATAATTAAATAATTATGACCTACTAACGTAAATTTAGTATTTATATGTATATTCCTTGGTGAATGAATGAGTATGTCTGAGGTTGATGTTAATGTAAGCTTGAGGCTTTATATTATTGCATAGTTTATCTATGGCCTAAGGTCTAAATTTTTCGTGTGCTAGATGATGATGATATGCTGAGAATGGGGGACCAGATGGTCCAGGTGTTGCAAATGGTCCATAGAAGTTTTAAACAGAGTTGTTTAAATTTTGTAGTAGGACCCAGGAAGCCGTTATGCTATCGAATTTTTATGTAATACGTGACTATGATTAGATTTCCTCTATAATGACTAGGTAAGATATTTTTCAACCTAAATGGATAATAGGAACTGACAGAAGTGGTTTTGGAGTCAGATAGCATGATCTAGACTGAAGTTGGTAAAAGTTAAACAAATGACCATTGGGGAAATTTTAGGATGGGTGACCTAGTGGGAGTGCGCCACTTATTGGGTTTTCTTCGGGAATCCAGTAAGGGGTGTCACATTTGGTGGCATTAGAGCAAAGGTCCAATGTTCCTTGGTAATGTACATGGATATCAAAGACTTAAGTTAATTCCTTTAAACTATTACACTATTTGAGGCTAAGAAAGGAAAGTCTTCTGTAGTATAGAAATGACTAGCCTTGTTACCTAAAAGAGGGCTATGGAATCAATTTGTTTGACAACCATGGCATACAAAGAGCAGGTCCTACATTAGCATCTAAACCTAGATATCTTGCTTAGCAGCTAGAGTCAGGAGTGATTGACTGATAATAAGAAGGAGAAACCCTATTCATGTGTAGTGAAAAGTAGTACATGAAAGGACCGTACCAGATCTTCAAAGTATGTTAAGGAAATTATTTTCAATGACATATATACATAAGATAAGAAAATTTCTTATAAGACTAAATATAGAATTAAGGATACAGACATCTAAATCTCAAAAAGAGGGAGTTGGCAGTGTCAGTGCTAATTGCATGTGATAGAAAGAAATGGTACTAGTAAAAAGAGACCTCTTTTAGAGAAAGAGGCAGAGCACTGTAGGATAGCCCAGTGCAGTACCAGATTGGTACAATAAGGAGAAAGTCAATTACTAGCATAATTTCAGTCTAGGTCTTAGTACAAGAGAGGGTACCAGAAGTAAACTACCTATGTGTGGGTGTGGTTAGAAAAAAGGCGCTGAGAATAGTCTAGAGGAGGCAAGTGAGAAGAATGTCTCCATTATAATGTTAGAAGCCACCATAGAGAGAGTGTCTTCAGAGATAGATAGAGGGTGTTCAGGCATAAATATCCAATATCATACCTTAAAGTAGCAGTTAGAAATAGACTATAAGAGAGTAGTCTAGTGTTAGTCAGGGTACTAAAGTTGAGGCTTAAGCTTCAGCCAAGTAGTGTATTATGACACTGAAAAAATGGCTATAGCACTAGTTAGTAAGACTAGTATTTTATTTATCTATCTAATATTCTAGTCTTAGCATTGATAAATCCAGATTTAATGCCTTTATATGTATGTATTGCACTAGTACAGAATAAATAGATAGGGCCTGAGCCAGTGAGATAGACATTGGAGTTGACAGCCCTAAAGGGCAATGTGTGATTGTGAATAGGGGTGTATAAAAGATGTTTGACTAAGTTGTATTTCAATGGATAAAGGTACTTCTAAAATGGATTAGCTTATTAAGTGTTAGGCTATGATTGAGGGTAACCATAGGAAGTTGACCCTCCAGGCTATACAAAGGCTGTTTGAGACAATAAATGGTGAGAGAAATCTTTTTGACAATTTTATCCTTGTTATTAAGATATAATAACTCCTTTAGGAGGAGAGAGGCATATTTGGCATAAGGTATTAATTAGACTAATTTAATTTCGATCTAGCATATCTATTAGTTAAAGCCTTGTTCTCCAATATCTTCTTATTAAGCTACCAAGGTTATTATCTTAGAGAAAACTAGATTTTAAAGTGGAGGCGCATCCTGGTATTGCTCCAGTGTTTATTGTTCCTCAAAGGATAGCATCTATTGACATAAAAACACTGAGAGTATAGTTGCAAGAGCTATATGATAAGGGTTTATTAGACCTAGTAGAATTCCTCAGCAAGTGTCTAAACTGTCTATGAGAGAGAAAGACAAGTCACTTTGATTGTGCATTATTTTAAAGTACTTAAATAGAGTGATTGTGTAGGATCAGTACTCCCCGTCTAGGTAAATGATCTTCTTAATCTTTGAGAGAGGCTGGTCTTCTTTCTTTTAAAGTTGATATAAGATCAAGATATTATCACTTGAGGATTTAGGGAAGCTGAGATTACCAAGATTTGCCACTAGGACCCAATGTAGACATGGTGAGTCCTTGGTGATGTCATCAAGGCTCACTAATGTCTTAGCAATTTTATAAATTGCAATAAGCAAAGCTTTTAATTTTATGTAGGCCAGTGGTAATAGTGTTCTTAGATGATCTTTTGATGTATTCTAGGAATTAGAAAGAGAATAAACAATAATTGAGGGTTGTAATACAGACCCTAAAAGAAAGATGGCTATGTGCCCAGCTCAATAATTGTGTTGGGCAGCTGAAGTTTTTCTTTGCACTACCCACTCTCAATGGAGAGAGTTAGAATTTGGCCCTAGTAAAGGCAAGGTAGTGTTGGAATTGAAACCCTCTTGGAATGTTACTAAGATGAGGAATTTTTTTTGTCTTAGTTGAGGTTACAGTGGGCTTGCTAGAGGACCTTCATTATTGTTACTGCTTTAACTGGACTATTAAGAAGGAAGGTAAGAATTATGTGGAATAATTAATGTCGAGATAGTTCTACTAATAGTTCCACTAAGTTAAAGCAGAGGTTGATAGAGACTCTTATCCTAATTCAACTTGAGTCGAGTAAGAACCTTATTGTGTAAGGTGCTTCACTAAATGGATTGTTAGATGTTAATAGGAGATGGTAAGGTGGAGGCTTATGCCTTTAGAAAATTGAAGCCACGAGAAAAGGATTGTTTTACCCCTAATTTATGGCTAGTTATCATAGTGGTTTTATTGAAAGAAATGATAGCATTATCAGTATAAGAAGAATGCTATATAAGTATAGGTTATTGGAGCTGAAATATTCCTCACTCAGAAAAAAAAGACCTGAGATAAAGAAGCTGGATAGAGTTAATTCAAGATTTTAATTGCCTGATTGACTATCTACCAATGAAAGCTACTATGATAGTAGAGGACAAGTATAGAAAGCCTATAATAACCTAGAGAGATAAGTAGATGGTTTAGTTACTTAGCAAAATTGAAGAGGGGAAGACCATTGGGTCTCAATTGACAGTAAGTGAGTAGTAGACTCATTAGAATAGATCGTGTATATTTTGTACAAAAGATTTGGGTTGTAGATGTTTAGGGAAATACATGAGTCTCCTCATTCAAGTTATTCTGGGATGAAAAAACAAAAATCTAAGTTTGGGAATCTTATTTCTAGATGGCTTGGTATGGAAAAAAATGTGGTAGGGGCATGATACCTAGTATTTGATATGCTAACAAGTAGAAGTTGGGCATCAAAATCCTTCTAAATTGATGTACCCTACAACTATATTAGAGTGAGAATATGAAAAGCTAACTATAAGTTTATAATAAATTCACTATTGAGTAAAGGCAGATGCAGTGGTACATGAATAATTATTGACAGATAGTCAGATAGTTCAAATTATCTGGATAAGGTGGGTTAGTTTTTAATAGGTTGGCTATATTATATGGTGATGAGCCATTAGATTTTCTATTGTGCTAGTAACTATCATTTGGACAGGGATTTTATTTTACTTCTAGATTTTGGAAGAAGTTGCTAGCAACTTTAAGCACTAGAATAGTTTATCACCTAGTTTATCATCCTTGATCTGATGAACAGTCAGAGAGGGTGATACAGATATCTGATATATATGTGTATATATGTTCTTGGTAGAAAGTGTCTGTGATAATAGGAATCAATCTAGTGTGGCAATAGACCCTTTTGAGGCATTATGTGACAGATAATGCAGGACTTTTCATGCTGAGGTGAGATTTGAGATAGAAAGCCTTTAGAGTAAACTTGATTAAAGTGGTTAAAGAAAGGTGAAATGAATCATAAAAAGGCTAAAAGTAGTATGATTACACTAAGAATTTTGTACTGACTTAAAGCAAGAAATTACTGAATATTCAATTGCATATAAAGTATTCTAGAGCTTTTTCTAGAAAATAGGTGCAGAGGTCTGGGAAAAGGATAAGGTTACCGGACCCTACGAGAGTACTGATAAGGTCAAAACTTCTAGCAAACAAGCTTGTATTGCCACCTGAGCTATAGCAGTGCATAGTGTGTATAGGTTTTATGCTCATAGGGTACATATTAGACTAGCTACACATGACTTTGATGACAATTATTAAGGTACAACTAGATACAAGTTATGATAAAGAAATAGTGTAGACTATGACTCCTGAAATGAGATAGTTGTAGAGATGATTCCCTACCACTGTAGCAGTGCTATAGAGGTATAAAAGTATAAAGGAAGTTACTTGAGAGCTAGACGAGCTAATGGGAGCTCAATATTCTCGCTTATTAATTTAGGTAATTTCGAGGATGAAATTATATTAAGAGGGGAAGAAATATAACACTCGCATTTTGAGGCTTTGAGAATAGTGCCATAGGGTCTAAAGAGTGCACCTGGGGTGCTAGGTCACTTGCACATGGATCAAGGCAGTGGCACATGTCATGAAACTTTGAGGGGCCTTAATTTGATGAAATGGGCAAAATTTAAAAATTTAGCAATAAAAGTTTTTCGGGCCAGGACGAACCTAGGATGTGCCCGGATGGACTCAAAATATCAGACCCTAAAGCAAGAAAATCACACTGAGTCCAATGGTGAAAGAATTTTTAAAATTAGAGGTCGTTTGCAAAATCAAACAATTTTTAAGGTTGGCATGAGGTAATCTAAAAAACTGCCCTATCGGTGGAATTTGGCCATCAAAATTTACAAGCAAGTAGAGGGGATTTAAATAGGAATTTTAAAATATACGGCTAATTTTGGGAGGTCTGAGTGAACTTTCATGAATTTTTGAAGTTTCTCAAAAAATCGAGATGGTTCAAGAATTTTCGAGACAATTTTGAGGTGTTAAAATGTGGCCTATAGTAATGCCAAGTGGCTGAGTAACCATACCCCTTGGCAAGGAATCTAAGACAAGTAGACTTCCACTTAAAAGATCAAAACCCATTTTTTCCTCATTTTCCCCTTTCTGCCAAGAATTTTAAATGCCACGTTCTCTGTATTCTTGCCATAACTTTCTTATTTAATGGTTAAATAAAGTGATTCTGGTGGCTAAAAATTATTTAGGATGTTAGTTATCATAAGAAAAAGCATTAGGGTAAAAGGATCAATGGTTTAGGAGAAAAAAATCAAAAAATGTGACTAGTTTAGAACAGTCCTGAACCAGGAAACCAAGGTGAGCTTGTGGTTGTATCTCCCTCATTCTTTGGATTTTTTTAGTGATTCTTAATGCTAAATCTTCACTAAGACATGTGTGTGTGTGTGTGATGAATTAGTGGCTATTGGATGGCAAATGGTGGCTCAGAAAGGAAAATAAAAGTACCATGGAAGCTAGAATGGGGCTAGCAGCTTGCTTATGGATGGGATTAACACATTTAAAAAGGAATGTAAGTGAATTTACAGCTTTTTCTTCATGGGTTTTAGGTGCCTAGGTTAGTAAACTTTGTTATATAGTGGCTAAAATGTTAAAATTAGGGGTAATTCCTTCCTGGGTTGTGATGAATTAGTGCAAACCTAGCTAATTAGGAAGTGTCTTTTCAAGAGCTTGTCAACAATAGCTTTATTTCCTTACTATTTTTAGTGCATATGAATGCTTGTGCTGGGTATACATGGGTTAGAATTTAACTTTAGTATTGTATGACATGTGAGAATGAAGTTCATGTCAATTTTAGTTATGACATATTAATGAAATGTGTATTGGAACTTAGTACTCAAGAGCTATTCTTAGTGTATGATATGATGGTGGCAAGTAACCTATGGTAAATCGTTTGGAATTGAGTATGATTAAGTTTTGATGCTAAGTAAAAGGGTAATAGAATTTGAGTACATTTTTCTCTTAGTATCCTAAAGTATGTATTAGTGACGTGGTTTGGAAGTTAGCTTATAAACATGTTTAGTATATGTACAATGTCAGTTATGAATTTGGCTTTTAATGATCATGAATTTTGAATGATGAATATGACACTTTAATATAACAAGGAACATTTGAAATGTGCCTTGACTTGGCTACAAGGACTTAAACTAAAACATGTATTTAAAGCTTAAAATTATAACTTAAAAGTGGCTTTAATTGAACTAAAAAGTAAACCTTCCTTATGCCTCTAAGAGGCTAGAATTTATTTACATTTTGGCTATGGATTTGGCCCAGTAACAATGGTATGGTGCCTAGATTTTAGCCATGGAATTGGCCCAGATTCAATTGGCTTTATTGCCTGGACCTTAGCCTTGGACTTGGCCTAGATATAATTAGCCTAGTGCCCATTTAAAAAAATGAAAAAGAATAGTGAAAATTGAAATAAAATTGGACTTAAAACAATCCTAGAAAACTAACTTCCAAAAGTGGTCGAAATGACCTATAAAGGTCCAATTGACGTCTACCTGAACCAAAAATGTCTCTAGGCCAGAAAGTATTAAGTTTTAAAGTGGAAATGCCATGATAAATCATACCATAAAACATCTTGAGTTTTGATCATAATAGACCTAAAAATTATTTTTAAATTTTACCCAATAGAGCCAAAATTTTGCTATACAATTCTGAATAAAATGTTAAAGTATAAGATAAAATTTTTATCTGTCTATTTTTGAGACTCAAATATTATATGAATAATTTTGGCTAATAAATAAAGTTAAATTGAGCTACTTGGCCCATTAGTTAGACACTCACTAGATTGGTTGACTGGTTAACTTAGGGTTTTACAGGTGCTAGTCATTAGTGACTGGAGAGGTCTATGAACTGATCTCCATTAAGTCACTAAGTCATTTTTGATATTCATTAGTGGCTAAAGAGGTCTATAGACTGCTCTCCATTATTTCATCTAGTTCTTGATAGTTATTTGTGGTTAGGGAGGCCCACGGGCTGATCTCTATTATGCCACATAGTTATTTTATTGTGCTTGGGGAGGCTATGACTAATCTCTATTATGGCACACCTACCGATGTAGCATCGTAGGTACAGAATGAAGACCACTACACTAGTTTATTATTCCTCTAGATCCAATGTCTTAAAGTGTCATCTTACTAGTCGGGCTAGAGAATTAAATTAATTAAATAACCAGATTGGGTATAAATATATAAATTAAGCATAATGGAATAGGAATTCCTAAGTTTGATAAGATACAAGCTAAAGGCAATTTAGACATTTTGCACACAATGAACACAAGTTAAGTAATAGATAGAATGATTTATAAGATTGAAGTATAGGCTTATTGAAGTCCTCTTACTTAGGGGATAGTAAAAATACAGTTAAGGGCATTTTGGTAAATTTTCCACAAAAGATGAATAAAGTAATTTTTGGTAAAACATATCAATTAAAAATAATAACACTTGTTTTAAATGATTTAATTGAGTCAAGAATATTATTTCTAGACCAGACAAATACCTTAGGGATAATTTAGTAATTTGGCACCCTAGTGAATAGTTAAATTATTTAATTAAGTAAAATTATACTTTTAACTGCATAAGTAAGTTAATAAGATTACACCATGATTAAAACTACTTCAAATTCACCACTGAGTATCCCATATACTCAGCCTACTAGTTTTGGTGCGTAGGTACACTATAGCGGGACCTACCTTATAAAGCATGATGACAGTGGTTCAGAGGATACAAGTGAAGGCATTGGATGAATTGATGTACATTTAGATATCCATGTACTTAGGTGGGAATGGGTAAGAAAATGTATTTAGGCTTTAACAATGTAGTGTAATTAAATAATTATGACCTACTAATGTAAATTTATAATTTATATACATGTTCTTTAGTGAATGAATGAGTATGTATGATAGTGATGTTGATACAAGCCTAAGGCTTAGTATTTTTGCATAGTTTATTTATGGCCTGAGACATGAGTTTGTTGTGTGCTAGATGATGATGATAGGCTGAGAATGGTGGATTAGATGTGTCCAGGTGTTATGAATGGTTCATAGAAGTGTTTAACAGAGTTGTTTAAATTTTGGCGTAGGACCCGGGCAGCTGTTATGCTACCGGATTTTTAGGTAATACCTGAGTATGATTAGATTTGCTCTGTAATGACTAGGTAAGATTGTTTCCAACCTAAATGGACAATAGGAACTGATAGAAGTGGTTTTGGAGTCAGATAGCCTAATCTCGACTGAAGTTGGTAAAAGTTAAATGAATGAACAGTTGGGAAATTTTAGGATGGGTGACCTAGCCAGAGTGTTCCGTTTATTGGGTTTTCTTTAGGAATCTAATAGGGGGTGTCACATTTCTCTTTTAGCTCAAATAGCCATTAATATATGTCCATACACTTCATATGACCTATATACATCAAGAAAAATACTTATGTACAATAGGTAGGCTGTTCGGCCATATCATGGTAAATGGTCATATAACATTTTTCTCATTTTACACATCTCATGCATTTAATAAGCTTTGAATATAGACTTTTTATGTAATAAGCTCATATTTCTCATTCTCATTTTAGTATTTCAAACTCATCTTAGGTACACATATATATTTAACATAATAATGAAGTTTACATGTCATTTGAATCTTCTTTTTCCATGCCATAACATACTATGGTCTTAAGTATACCATAAGAAAATTTTGTCACATTTCCATTACACACTTCTTCATAAACTCATATCATGCATTATTAATTATTTTACTCATATATATTATCAAATCACATAAGCACCCATACAACACACTAAGGTTTTATACCTAAGTGTTTCAACCACTACTTCTCAAGGATCAAAACTTGCTTATTTCATTCATCACATACATCATTCATACTTATAATAACTCATTTGCACATATATTAGCTTAAATGCACTATCACACAAGCATATACATTTATTACATAATAAATATCTTACTTTGACTTAACCAAAAACACAATTAATGCCTATATGATCTTGATTACCTTACAAAGAGTTTTTCAACACCAATTCAACTTCTTAAGCCTTCTTTTTCCCTTTATTCTTCCCTTGATCACTTTTATCTACAATTATAGTCAAGTTTACATCTAAATTTGTATAAAATCATACAAAGCGTGAAAGTCAAATGTAACCTTATATATGTCTTCTTGGGCACCATAGGGACATTAAAAAATGTTGGATTAAAGAAAACTCACCTCTATAGATTTTAGGTTACTATTCACCCATTTGACCTTTTCTCACAAATCCACCATTATTTCATTGATTTATTGCTAAAATGGTGTTGCATAGGTTATAGAGGCATTAAATAATGGCTTAGATATGGGAAAATGGGATTTAATTAAAGTATGAAGAAGAGAAAAGATTAGGGCTTCTATTTATAGAAATCGTTGGCCACTTTAAAGAAGAGAGGTAAAAGATGACCAACATTATTCCTTATTTGACTCTTTATATCACTTATTTTGACTTGGTCATATGGATGGATGGTCATAATCTCTCCTTAAAAATCTAAATGCTCTTTTTTAATCTCTATTTTATTCTTTATCCTCTTAGTAAATCCTCATTCACCACTCTATATGCCTCATAAATCATTTTATTAAGAGCCATAAGCCTTTAGAAGCTTATGCTCAAAAATAAAGAAAGACTAATAAAAACAACACTTATAACTTTACCCACTTACTAAAAATACTTCTTGATATTTAAAAATTCCAATTCCAATGCCAATAGCCTATTAGGAATATTTAAGTATCAAGTTGTATCAATCCTAAATTATTTTAAGCAAAAAATCAAATACTTTATGATTTAGTTAAAACTTGGCCATTATTGATATGACACTATTATAAAATCTTAATTGTCATTCTTAACCATCTAAATTACTTTATTTTCACTTCAAATTTTATCCAAAAGTATATTATGATTAATACTTCCATTCAATTAGATTAATGCAACCTAGGTTTAGGAAAATACTATTTACATCCTAAGAAGTACTATTTATAAGTTAGGATTTTTGGGGCATTACAATTAAAATCTTATATGAACATAACTGTATAAGGTAATTTAATAAGGAGTGTAATCATATATGTTACCTTGATATCCTACACAATATATATAGCATAGGATAGATTGACCAGTCAACTAGGGAACCACCATTGTTATCGTGGCCTACCATATTACAATTTGGTGTCAACCATACAAGAACACTTTAGTGTCATATATGTTTATATGTCTCATTATCCTGATAAGAACATCAGTTATAGGATTTTTAAGGGCAAAAAGTAACATAAAAGGATATAAGATAACTAACAAGGGCACTAAAAGTAAAACTTATATATATGTGTGTGTATGTGTGTGTGTGTGTATATGTGTGTGTGTGTGAATAAAAAAAAGAGACATAGATTATATACATATGATAAAGGAATAAATAAGTAGAAATCAATTTAGATTATAAGATTTCTATGAAAAATAGAAGTAAGGAAAAATCAAAATTGTTATACTCATTTTGGAATGTTTAATATAGAATAAGTTCTAAAAAGTAAATTGAGTAAGATTAGTATAAGACATCATAAAAGTAACCTATTAGTAAAAGAGTTTATCAATCAAAGTTTTAAGATATGGAAAGTTACAATAAAAATCAAATGAGAATACAATCCTTAATATTCTTATAAATACATGTAAATATTAATAAATACAAGCAACCATGAAAGGAAGATAAATATTTATTTTATTACATTATATGACTAGTATATAATAGTTGGAAAGTTTTAAATATACATATTGAAATTATTAAGTTATACATAAGTGGGAAATATAAGATTATGATATAAATTTTTATACGAAATTGATAATTGGATGGAGGTCTAAAAATAAATGTTTAAGATAAAATTGATTTATTAAGAAAGAAATAATAAGATAAGAAATAATATGACTCCTCTTACCAAACTACCTAAGAAATCCGATAAGTGATGCACTTCCTACAAGGTCATCCAACTTAGTTTTGCTCTAAGTGTGCACTCCTTAACTTTTAAAGACTATTTTAAAATTTTATCAGATTTGCTTAGGTTTTCAGTCTAACACTTAAACAAGTTAACATGTGGTTTGATAGACCTAGAAAACCCATTTTATAGGCATACTACATATTATAGAAAATTGGGCAGCATACCGGCTACTCAGGTAAAATACCAAAATTTTTTTACCTGTAAAAGTACTTTTAAAAACAACAATGTCATTTTACCTCCTTTAGGAGTCTTTTCATCCCCTAGTCAACATCATCACACATACCTTAATCACACATCATAAACACATAATGCCTTAGGCGTACAGTTATTAAAACTCATAGATTGCAAGCATTCAGATAAACCACCTATTTATATACATCACATTTATCCTTTATATATATAGACATAAGCAGCCTCTAAGCATGCTCAACCCATTAACCTACAGTGTTTACATAAGTGCTAACTAAATAAAACAAAAGAAAAAGACTTTATATACCCTTCAAAATTTATGCTGCTACATTACACGATCTCTGAGGCTAGACTATTTATCTTTACAACCTACGCACTAAAAACACTAGTATGTTGAGTATAAAACTTAGTGGTGAATTTAATGTATTTAAAACATGTTACACACAATGGTTCATATAACAATATGATAGTAAATATGCATTGTGTGGATGGTATACTAGGTAATTTATGCAATCTAGGTGACATGCCACATTTTCCAAATAATTACCAAAATGCCAGTATCATAATTCCAATTACACTAAATATGCAGTAACTTGCCATCAATCAAAATTTATATATTAATTCAATTTAATTTAATAGGCCTTACTAGATAGACTATACCTAAGACACTAGACTAAGAGAGAACTAAAAAGCTATGCAGTGGCCTACAATTTGGACCTCGATCATTGCATTGGCTTGGTCTTATAGCAGGGATAAACTTACTTGAATCTCTCAATACCAGATAAGAGAAAGCAAAGATTAGTCCATAGACCTCTTAATATCTCACACCAATCAACCACTAATCTTATTATAGATGGTAGGGATCAGTCTATGGACCTCCCAATATCCAAAAATCATTGTAAGGACTTTAATGTATAGCAAGGATTAGTTCGTATACCTCCTAATATCTCAAATAACTTAACCATTGATCATATTATGGATAGCAGGGATCATTCCGTCAACCTCC
>CANXYI011055255.1:0-12803 GCA_948208565.1 Hura crepitans
TCCCATTAGGTTGATCCCTACTATCCTTTTTGCATACATTGGGAGGCCCTTAGACTGATCTCTATTATCTACCACTCTGGTATTAGGAGGTTCTGAAGAACTAATCCCTACTATCGAACAAAGGGCATGTACAAACACTGAGGTCTAAAATGTGGGCCACTGTATTGGCTGATATTTGTTTAGTTCTTAGATCAGGTAAGTGTAGCTACCTAGGCCCAAAATAGGGGCCACTGCATAACATAATTCCCAATATCCAGTGGTTAAGAGTTTTTCCCAAACTTCGAAGGTTATAAATGAAACAAGTAAGGAACTTAAATGGATTTAATGACATTAGTGAAAGGATTGGCATCTTAACCATAATGATTGGGACAATATATGAGAAAAATTAATAACAGAAAATAAGCTATTAGAAGATATCTAGTAAACATAGTTAACTTGAGGATAAATCCTAAAGGATGCAAATGACTCATGTAAGATAAGACATATAGTAGAAGCATATAAAGATAGTTAGGTTATCAAAGGGTAAGACTATCATATATAACCCTTGAATGGACTATATAATTGAAATAAGACATTAAATATGGCAAGTGTCAAAATGGGAAGGATGATAACAATATAGATGATTCAATAATGATGAAATAACTACTAAATCATCTAAACTAGATAATAATATATTGCAAAGAAATATTGAATAAAAGCATACACATGGAATTTCAAGTTTTATATGGAAATAGAAATAGAATGAATGTCAAAAACATAAGTTAATGGTTGATAAGATGTAATAAAAGAAATTTGTAAGTATTCTTAAGATATATTCTTAATTGTTGTTAGTGTAGCTAGTCACAGAGTGAGTACTTAAAAGTAACTGGGGAAAACAAAGATTTAAGATAATAAAGAGAGTCTACAAGTGATGATAGGGTTATTAATTGAGTTATTACTGGATACTTAGTTGGGTGTATGAATGAATTTATGATATAATGCATGTTTGTTTAAATTCACCATTGAGTGTATACTTAGTGTATCAATTGTCCTATACGCAGGTAATAGGTTTAAGTGGCATTGTAAGAGTGACCAGTAGTATAGTTGAAGATTGTTTGGGTAACATGATATCTTTTAAATTGATATGTTTTAGTGGATTGAGGCACCCATGCATGTTACTATGGGTCGTTGGGTATTATTATGTCTAAAAGTAGAAAAGGGTATGCCAAAGATCACATGTAAAAAAGAAAATTAAAAAGGTTTAGTGCTATAGATAATATCTTGGTCTAATATTTGGCTGTAAGATCATATATATAGATGTCATATGCTTGGAAGGTATACCATAGATCATTGATTCCATTAAATAAAATTTTCACACTGAATAGAATAAACATCAGTAGAAGTTAAATAAAAGTTGCCTAGGGAAATCCAAGGATGGGCAACCTCTGGGAAGCAATGTCTTTTACCTGTTTTCCTACAAAATAGGTAAGGGGTGTTACAATTAGTGGTATCAGAGTAAGTTTAGGTGATTCTAGGCAGCAATGCTTCAGTGTCTTAGGAATTTTAGGATGTTTTGATAGCTGCTACACTGTTGGAAAGTAAAGATTGTTGATGAACTATTAGTGAACTAAGCATATGAATTTCTCTATAAAATGAAATAGTGGGCAAAAGTAATGATATTATGACTTTGTATAACCCTCTTCCTTTTTTGTTGAGGTAGTTAGTGTTGCTAATAAAAAACATTTTAAAATTGATATAATTTTAAGGAAAAGTAACAAGTTTAGTGGATAGTATGGATGGACATATGTGAATATTCCAACCAAAAGGTATGGAAACATCTAAAAGGAGAAAGTGTAGTAACCCTGTATATTGAATGGTGACTATAAAATGATTATAAGGTGAATGAAACTCTAAATAAGAGAGGAAAGGTAAAGTCTGGCTCATTATTGTAAATAAGACATAGATAAGAGGTAACGAGGAGTTGGTATACTCTTACATGGACTGGAATATCAAATGTGGAGGCAATTGATGCTACAAGAAAGATAATGAGAAATAAAAGAAATTTTGGACAAACCCTAAGAGATAAAAAGAATAGTGGGGGACCTAAGGTCTACTAGATGATAAAAGAATGATTTGGTGGGCTATACATAGTGAGGTGGAATGTCTCCACAAAGTTATAATGGGTAATGGATTAAGCCACAAATAAGGTGATATAGTTGCCTATAACCCTAATATGAGCTAAAGAAGATGTCATCAACCCTTGAGGGGTAAGGAAAATTACGAGGGCAAAGGCATGGGATACCAATATTGAAGGATAAGAGAATATGAGAGCTAAACATAAAAATGGGATTAGTGAATCCAGAAGCAAAATAAAATAAGATGTAAACATTTAGCAAGGCTGAGTTAGAGGATCATAGTAAGAGAGTAGGAATAAAACTGAGGATAGGAAATGTTTATTAAAGTCCCTAGGGATGAGGGCTATTATTCTTCATTGATGTATTTATTATTGGGCCCAGGCATTGCATTATGTAACTTAAGTTGCATCTTGACATTTTGTATACTTGTATTATGCATGACATATTTTTCATAATGAAAAATCTATGCATGTGTTATATAAAATGGGAATGGCATGTTAATAACCCTAATATAAAAGGGACTTGATAGAGCTAAGGGAAAGAGAGAGAAATGATGCGGTGATAATAGAAAGAGAATGATAAGGAATAATGAGTAGAAAGAGAATTGAGACTAGGGTTGATATGAATGGATGAGTAAAGAAAGGATTAGAAATGCTAAGGTAAGAACCTTGTAAGGATTCAGTGAGAATGGAATAATGAAAAGCATATTGATAGTTCATAGTGAGCAAAGAAAGTCAGTTTAACACTTGAAGCCTAAGAGGGGAAGTGGACAAGGTAGTCAGTGAATATGAAAACATCTATGAGAAGGGTGAAGTTCAGGAACTATTAGATATATGAAAGGAAACTAGTGATAAAGATGTTTTTAAATGTCTTTAAGGCATAAAAATATGGATAAGTAACTAGTTAGAAACAAATGTTAAGGAAAGAGCAATATGGCATATAGCTAAGATGATCAAGGAATTTACTCTGGGAGAAACATAGTAAGGTGAACAAGGGGTAATATTGAGAAACAAGGAACAAGAATGCATAATCCAGTACCTAAGAGTCCTAGAGGGAAGCTCAGATGAGAAGGGTCACAGAAAAAAATTTAAAAATTTAAACAAAGATATTACCTTGTAATGACTAAAATTTGTATTAAAGAGTAGTACCCAAGAATAAGATGGTATGAATAGTTGTGAATGAGATAAAGGGGCAAATGAGTCTAAAAGGGAAGGAATTTGCCTTAGGTACAAGACAAAGAAACTAAGGAAATAAAGGTGGGTACACCCTAGCATTGGAATAAAGGTGAGTACGTAAGAACACTTCTATAGTGCTCTGTGCTCTAATTGGGAATAGAGTGTGGGGACATGATATTGTAGAAGTATACTGCTTAGTATTACCCAATAATAAAAAGATGATAGAATCAGATGTAATAGTGCCAAAGAGCACATTAGGGGAGCTTCATCCATAACTAAAGTAAAAAAGAGACAGGTCGGAACCCACCAAGTGCAGAATGGAAAAGCCAATAGGAACTAAGAGTTTTATACATTTAGAGTGCCTAAGAAAAAGAATGAAGAATAAGGGTGCACTTATAAGAGGCTATAGACAATTAAAATACAAAGGTCTAAACTTACTAAAAGGAAAAAGGGGTAGGAATGTAAAATGGAATGTTAAAGTAACCAATTGTAGGACTATAGAAAATTTTGAGGACAAAATTTCTTAAGAGGGGAAGAATTGTAACACTCAAAGAATTATCATTTTGTGAATAGTTCTTTCGAGCTCGATACGGTGTCATTTAAGACATTGAAGGGTCACATAATAGCCAAAAGGGGTACTAGTCGAACTTTGATTGACTAGAAAATGATGAAAACGAATGAATTAAAAATTTTAGCAGAACCAATAAATCATTTTCGATTGAGAATTAGTAAATAGTGACTTTAGTGGAGGTTGTGCTGGGATAGCTTCGGGAAGTGCTCGAATAGACCCAAAAATATTATACCCTGAAGATCAAAAATTCCAATAAGTCCATTACTAAAGGAATTTTAATATTTCAAGGTTATTTTATAATTATTCAAAATTTTTGAATTATGTGAGCGAATAGTAACCCTTGTTCCCAAAGGAATTTTGACTTGAAATTTTATGGGACCTTTATTGGGCACAATTGAGAATTTTTTTCACTAGAATCATGATTTTTAGAGCTCCAGAGAAATGATTTTGAATTTCTAAAGTTTAAAAGAAAATCAAGTTAAGACGAACCGTTGGATTGACACGTTGCACGATTTGAGCCATCCACCAATCTAATATAAATAGGCTTACACATATGGGAGTGCCACATGTGCCCAAAGCCATTATCTCTTTCAAAATCCCCGTAGAAGCTGATGCCATTTTCTCTCTCCTCCCTCTCTCATTTTTCATCATTTCTCTCTCTTCCCACCACTAAATCCCATAATCCTTATATAGATCTTGACCTCCACAACACCTAAAAGCTAATCCAACTGACAAAAATAAAAAAGGATGCTTAGAAAGTGAGATATAAGCACTTGATGAATAGTGCCCTTTTGATGAGTAAGTTGATTTTTCTTAGGGTTTTTATTTTTCATTTATGGTATTTGGTATGTAATGTTTTAGGTAAAGAGAGATTTCAATTTAAAGTTATGTGGAATTTTGTAGGAATTTTTGAAGGTAAACCCTTATTATGCCATTTTGGGAAGTAGTGCCAAATGGTTAAGGAAGATGAAATTGATAGTTCTGGAATGGCTTTGACATGACTGGGAACCCACTGTAAGTGAATTTAACTGAAACTTGCATTGTATTTTTGAGAAATGTGGGATTTGAGGTATATGGGTGTGTATGGAAATTGTATTAGTGTATGTATGCATGATAATTTGGAAGTGTTATGTATGTTAAGATGGGAAATTGGAGTAGACAAAAAGATTTCGATGTGTTTTGGATGTGAAAAATATGTGGAAGCATGTGATGTATGCATGACCAAATGCATGGCATATATTTCATGGCATTTGTATGGGTGCATGGCATGAATACATCCGATATTAAGATGGTAATATGAGGTATACCATGGAGTGACTTGGAATATGGAGATATGTGTATGGTTATGAGTTAAAATGTGATAAGGTATGATATAGCGATAATGGAATGTGAAACTAACATGTAGAGATATGGTACAAAATATGTAGTGTGTATGATGTTAGATGTAAGTTTGAGAAAATTTAGAAGAGGTGTGTTACTTAAGAATGTATGCTAGAAATGATGTTTAGATATGGTATGATGGCATACCCTAAAGTATAATGGTATGAGGCAAAGAAAGGATGGAAAATGACCAAATGAATAGTAAAAAAAATTACCAAATGAATAGTAACATTTCTGTAATAGGACCCATAAATATCTAGGAAAATAAAAGCGACCCGTGATTATCCCATAAAAATTATAAGATGAAATAAGCTTACAACTGTGTTCTAATGACATGGAAATAATCTAAATATATTACCAGTAAAGGACAAAAATAATTGGTTGATAAAATTTAAAAATAAAGTTAGAGATAGAGCTTCACTCTCAAAAGTATTGAAGAATAAAATCATATGGCATGACAAATATACTGTTGATACATGGTTTATCAATAGATAGAATTGAATGATTAAACAAATGATAACTTTAGGAAATTCAGGTATAAAGGTGGAAGTGTAATGGATAAGGCATTAAAATTACTTATATGGCATAATTGTTAGAAAGAGTATCATGATAAGACACTGAGATTTACATCAAGTATGACAATTAATAAAGTACCACCAAAATCCTAAATACAAAAGGTAAAATATCAGATATAGGGGAAAAGTTGTAATATTATAATAAAAGAAGCATACAGCATAGCATGAGGAGGTAACACATTATGAGACAGATGATGGTAAAGTAAAATATGTACATTTATAAATGAAAAGGGAACATGAACAAAATACCAAAATGAGATAAAAGAGAAATGAATGATGTTAACAAAGAAAATTGTAACACCTATGTCCCGAGGCTCTATGAACAGTGCCACGGGGTCCGAGAAGTGCACTCGGGGTGCTGAGTCACTTGCATATGGATCGAGGCAGTGGCACAGATCATGAAACTTTAAGAGGCCTTAAGTTGATGAAATAAGCAAAATTAAAAATTTAGCAGAACCAACAATTCATGTTGAACTGAAAGCTACCTATAATGGCAATAAAAATTTTTCAGGCCAAGATTGACCCGAGATGTGCTTGGACGAACCCAAAAATAGTAGACTTTGAAGTTAGAAAATTACATTGAGTCTAATGGTGAAAGAATTTTTGAAATCGGAGGTTATTTGCAAAATCTCGTAACTTGTGAGGTTGGCATGCAAATTGAGGTAGTCTGAAAACTACCTTGTCAGTGGAATTTGGCCATAAAAATTTATGATCAAGTAGAGGGGATTAAAATAGAATTGCAAAACAAATGGTGTAATTTTTAGAGGTTCGAGTGAATTTTTATGAATTTTCAAAGTTTGCCAAAAAACTAGGATGGTTCAAGAATTACCGAGACCACTTTGGTGTGTCAAGATAAGGCCCACAACAATGCCAATTGGCTTAGCCCACTTGCCAAGTGGTAAAGAAGCCATGACAAGTGGATTTCCACCTGTAAAGAATAAAACAATTCCTTCTCTTTTATTAGAAATTGCTGACACAAGCTTCACCTTCTCTAGGCCATATCTTCCTGCTCTAGTGACCAAATGGGCTGATTCCAATGGATAAATATTCCTTTGGATGTTTGGCACCATGAGGAAAAAAATTATTAGGCCAAAAGGAGTTTTCATTTGAGAGATAAAAATAAAAAATTAAAAAGAATAGTGAAAACTAAATTGAGTTTGGACTTAAAATAGTTATAGAAAACTAATTTCCAAAAGTGGTCGAAATGACCTATAACTATCTAGTTGACCTCTACCTAAACTAAAAATGTCACTAGACCAGAAATTATTAATTTTTCAAGTGGAAATGCCATGATAAATTATACCATAAGACTTTTATAACAAACTAAAATTTTCTAATGGAATTTTACCCGATAGAGCTAAAATATTGCTATAATAATCTAAATGAATTTTTAAAGTACATGATAAAATTATTAACTATCTATTTTTGAGACTTCAATATTATAAGAATAATTTTGGCTAATAAATAAAGTTAAATTAAGCAACTTGGCCAATTAGTTGTACACCCATTGAATGGGTTAATCGGTCAACTTAGCGTTTTGTAGCTGCTAGTTCATTGGTGGTTAGAGAGGTCCACATACTAATCTCTATTATGTCACCTAATAATTGTTGGTGTTTGTTGGTGCCTAGAGAGGTCTATGAATTGATCTTTATTATCTCACCTAGTTATTAATACTTATTTGTGGTTAGGGAGGCCTACGGGTTGACCTTTATTATGCCACATAGTTACTTTTATTGTGTCTGGGGAGGCTATAGCTGATCTCTATTATGGCATCCATACCGGTGTAGCGGCATAGGTCTAGAATGGGGACCACTGCACCAGTTTATTATCCCTCTAAATCTAGTGTCTTAAAGTGTCATCTTCCTAGTCGGGCCGGATAATTAAATTAAGAAAATAATTAGATTGATTATGGACATAAAAATTAAGCATAATGGAATAATATTTCTTAAGTTTTGACAAGATGTAAGTTAAAGGGCATTTTAGACATTTTGCACAGATATGACAAATTAGTTACAGTGAACTAGGTTAAGTAACAAGCAAAATAATTACTAAGATTGAAGCTTAAGCTTATTAAATGACTTTTACTCAGAAGATAGTAAAAATACAGTCAAAAGGTATATTAGTAAATTTTCCACAAATAGGTGAATAAAGTAATTGTTGGCAAAACATGCTGATTAAAAATAATAATACTTGTTTTAAAGTATTTATTTGAGTTAAAAATGTTATTTTCAGACTAGATAAATACCCTAGGCATATTTTAGTAATTTGGCACCCTAGTGAGTAATTAAGTTACATAATCAAGTAAAATTATTCTTAAACTACTCAAATAAATTAATAATATTATACCATGTTTAAATTACTTTAAGTTCACCATTGAGTATCTTGTATACTCAGCGTACCGATATTGGTGCGCAGGTACACTATAGCTGGACCTGCCTCATAAAGCGTGATGACAACAATTCAGAGGTTATAGGTGAAGACTTTAGATGAAATTATTATACAGTTGGATATCCATATACTTAGGTGGGAAATGGGTAAGAAAGTGTATTTAAGATTTGGAAATGTAATGTAATTAAGTGAATATGACTCACTAATGTAAATTAAGTAATTATATATGTTCTTTGGTGAATGAATGATTATATATGATATGTGTTGTTGATGTGAGCCTGAGGCTCTATGTTTGCATATTTTATTAGTGGCCTGAGGCTTAAGTTTGATGTGTGTTAGATGATGATGATAGGTTAAGAATGAGGGACTAGATGGGTACATCTATGATGAACTACATATAGAAGTGTTTAATTAGGCTTGTTCAAATTTTTGGATATGACCTAAGCTATCGTTATGTTGCCAGATTTTTAGGTGATATTTGAATGTTAGCAGATTTCCTTTGTAATGACTGGATCATATTGATCCTAACCTAAATGGACTATAGGAACTTATGGAAAGTGGTTTTAGGGTTAAATAACATGATTTGGAATGAAATTAGTAAAAGTTAAACGAATAACCTTGGGAGAAATTCTAGGGTAGGTGACTTGGCGAGAAGTGTACTGCTTATTGGGTTTCTTTGGGAATTCAGAAGGGGGTGTCACATTTGGTGATATCAGAGCAAAGGTTTAATATTCCTTAGTAAAGTGCATGGATATGAAAGAGTTAAGTTTTGATTCCTTTGAACTGTTATGCTATCCAAGGCTACAAAAAGAAAGTCTTTTGTAGTATAAAAATGACTGGTCTGGTTGCCCAAAGGAGGGGCTACAGAACTAATTAGTTTGATAACCATAGTATACATAGAGCAAGGTATTTATTAGCATCTAAACCCAGTTATGCTGCTTAGTAACCAAAGTCAGGAGTGATTGACTGATAGCAAGTAGGAGAAACCCTGTCTTAGTACAATGAAAAGTTGTATATGAGAAGATCTTACTAGGTTTCTAAAGTATGTTGAGGAAATTATTTTCAATGACACATATATAGAATATAAGAGATTCCTTATAGGATTGAATGTAGAAATAAGGATACAAATAGCTAAACCTCAAAAAGAGGGAGTTGGTAGTGTTAGTGCTAGTTGCATATGACAGAAAAAAATGGTAACAACAAGGAGAGACCACTTTTAGAGAGAGAGGCAGAGCACTGTGGGATAACCTAGTGTAGTATCTGATTAGTAAGATAAGATGAGAAGGTCAGTTACATGCATAGTGGTAGTCCAAGTCCAAAACCAGAGAGAGTACTAAGAGTGGACCACCCATGTGTGGTTGTTGTTAGAAAAGGCATTAGGAGTAGTGCAAAGGAGGTATATGAGAAAAATGTCTCCAATGTGGTGTTAGAGACCACTACAGAGTGAATGTTCTCAGGGACAGGTAGAGATTGCTTAGGCATAGATACCTAATGTTACACCCCAAAGTAGGGGTTAAAAATGGACTAAAGGAGAGTAGTCCAGTGCTAGTTAGGGTGCTAGAAATTAGGGCTTGTGCTTTAGCTAGGCAATGTATAGTGAGACTAAAAAAGTGGTTGCAGCACCAGATGGTATGACTAGTATTTTGTTAATTAATGTTTCAATCTTAGCTTTGATAAATCCTAATTTAATGTCTTTATGTGCATGTACTGCACCAGTATAGAATAGATAGATAGGGCCTAAGCAAGTTGATGTAAATTTTAGAGTTAATAACCCTATAAGGCAGTGTGTGATTATGAATAGGATGTATAATAAATGCCTCTGGTAATTTAGGGGCAAGGATCGTTGTTGTTTTGTCTAAGTTGTATTTCCGTATATTGAGGTACTTTTAGGATAGAATGGTTTATTAAGTATTAGTCTAAGGCTGAGAGTAACTAGAGGAAGTTGACCTTCCAGACTGTATGAAGACTGTTAGAGACAGTGAATGGTGAGAGAAATCTTTTGGATAATTTTATTTTTGTTATCAAGATATAATAACTCCTTCGGGAGGAGAGAGTCATGTTTGGCCTAAGTTATTAATAAGACTAACTTAATTCTAATCTAGCATATCTAGCAATTAAAGCTTAGTTTCCTAATATATTCTTATTGAGCTATTAGGGTTATTATCTTAGAGAAAATTTGATTCTAAAGTAGAGGTATCTTGGTATTGCTCTAGTGTTCATTGCTCTTTAAAGGAGGGCATCTATTGAAATAAAAACACTGAGAGTATAGCTGCAAGAGCTATATGATAAGGGTTTATCAGACTCAGTATAATTTTTTTAGTGAGTGTTTAAGTTGTCTATGAGAAAGAAAGATAGGTTACTCGGGTTATGCATTGCTTTAAAGGTACTTGCATAGAGTGATTGTGTAGGATCAGTATCCCCTATTTTGGTGAATAATCTGCTTGACCATTGAGAGAGGCTGGTCTTCTTTCTTTTAAAGTTGATCTAAGATTTAAATACTATCAGCTAAGGATTTAGGGAAGCTAATATTTCTAAGATTGCTACAAGATCCTAGTATGGATATGGTAAGTCTCTGGTGATGTCATCGGGGCTCACTAATGCCTTAGCAATTTCATGGGTTGCAAAGAGGCAAGGATTTTGAATTTATGTAGACTAGTGGTAATGGTGTTCTTGGATGATCTTTTAGTGTATCCTAGGAACTAGGAATAGTATGAACAACATTTGAGTGTTGTGATACATACATTGAAAGAAAGAGGGTGGTGTGCCCACCTAACAATTGTGAATTGGGCAAGTGAAGTTTTTCTTTGGACCACTTAGTTTCAATAGAGAGATTCAGAATTGGCCCCAATAAAGGCAATGCAGTGTTAGAATTGGAACCCTCTGGGAATGTAACTAGGGTAAGGAAAATTTTTGGGCTTGGTTGATGTTACAAAAGGTTGGAAGAGGACTTCCATTATGGTTACTCCTATGATTAGACTAATTAGAAAGGATGTAAGAAATGTGTAGAATAATCAATGTTAAGATAGCTTTGCTAAGTTGAAATAGAGGTTGACAAAGGCTCCTATCCTGATTCAACTTGAATAAGGTAAAGACCTTGTTATATGTAAAAGTGCTTCATTAAATGGCTTGTTAAATGTTAATGTGAGATGGAAAAGTGAAGGCTTGGGCCTTCAGACAATTGAAGCCATGAGAGATTGATTATCTTACCCCTGATTTAGGGCTAGTTATCATACTGGTTGTGTTAAAACAAATGATGGCATTATCAGTATGAAGGGGAATGCTGTATAGATATAAATTATTAGAGTTTGAAACATTCCCTTACTCAGGGAAGAGACCTAAGATAAAAAAGCTAAGTAGAGTTGATTTAGGATTTTGATTGCCTAAATGGCTATCTACCAGTAAAAGTTACTGTGATAATAGATGCTAAGTGTAGGGAATATAAGGTAACCTTGAGAGATTATAAATGCCAGGTTACCAATTATTTCATAAGAGGTAGCAGTGGCTAAATTATAAGTGAAGTTAGATTTTAAATAACAAATTTAAATGAATTAGATAAGAGACAAGTAGATGGTTTAGATAATTAGCAAAGCCAAAGAGGGGAAGACCATAGGGTCTTAGTTGATAGTAAGTAAGTAATGGACTCACCAGAATAGATTATATACATTTTGTACAGAGGATTTGGGTTGCAGATGTTTAAGAAAATACATGGGTCTCCTAATTTTATTGCCATTCTGGGACGAAAAATCTAAGCTTGGGAATTTTAATTCTTAATGGCGTGGTATGGAAAGAAATGGGGTATAGTATGACATTAAGTATTTGATATGCTAGTAGTTAGAAATTGGGCATCAGAATTCTTCTGAAGTATTGTATCCTATAGCTATATTAGAATGAGAATGAGAAAAGCTAACTCTGAGTTTTATAATGAGTTCCCTATTGAGTAAAAATAAATGCAGTAGTGTATGAATAATTGTTTATAGATGATTTAAACAGTCTAAGTTACGTGATTAGAATGGATTAGTTTTTAAATAGATTGGCTAGACTATATGGTGATGAGCCCATCAGATTTCATGTTGTGCTAGTCACTATCATATAGACAAAGCTTTTGTTTTACTTTTAGATTTTGGAAGAAGTTGTTAGCAACTTGAGGCACCAGAATAGCTCATCACCTAGTTTATCATCCTTAGTCTAATGGATAGTTAGGGAGGGTGATACAGATAGTTGATCACATGTTGTGAGATAGTATTAGTAGGCTTATGGTTATCTAATATATGTACATGTATTTTGGCAAAGATTGCCTTTGATAATGGTAATCAGTTTAGTTTGGAAATAGACCCCCTATGAGGCATTGTATGATAAACAATGCAAGACTTTTCATTTTAATTCAGAGTAGACTTGATTAAAGAGGCTAAAGAAAAATGAAATGAATCAAAAAAAGGCTGAAAAGAGTATGATTAGACCAAAATTTTGTGCTGACTTAAAGAAAGAAACTACTGAATATCCAGTTAGAGACAAAGTGTTCTAAAGTTTTTTTTCTAAGGAAATAAGTGGAAAGGTCCAAGGTAAAGGGTATTTGAGTCCCAAGTTATCGGACCCTATGAGA
>CANXYI011055326.1:0-10904 GCA_948208565.1 Hura crepitans
TTAAACACTCATTTATCTAACATAAGATAGAGTTCATTCATTCATTCAAGAAGAATATTAGGTCAATAATCATAAGACATATTCATACATTTGCAAATGTATCAGCATATTCATATACCCATATTAATTAGGCATTAATGCATCTAATATGTAGCACATGCTTTTGGCATATAACATATATACACATTCATTGAGTTCACAAGCATTAGTGCAAACATCTAGCTCACATAGCTCAGGAACATAAAAGAGAAGAAACATGCATGTGCACATCATTCAGGATAAAGTCACAGCCATTCACATATCATAGAAAAGTTTCATGCAAGGGATTACATTCATATCAGTCCATAACAATTCATATAGGCATACATCTCTTAGCCACATAGGTCATGCACACTCACATTCATTAGCCATATGCCTAAATATATTTAAGCCTCTAACTAATGCATCAATCATGCACTTACATCACACATAACACATGTGCACATGATGTCACACATATACTTGAATGATATTAATGTCCTTAACACTAGATATGGTTCAAAACATTACTTCAAACTCATCAGTAGATTCAATTTAGTCAACTCTTTTAGGCCTATCACTAGATTTAGCCTATCACTAAATCCAGTTCATTCCACAACATTAGACTATTGCTTAAGACCTATCACCAAATTTGGTTCAATCCATAACATTATACTATCGCTTAAAAACTATCACCAGATTCAGTTCAATCCACGACATCAAACTATTTTTCAAACCTATCACCAGATTTGGTTCGATTAGCATCTTTGAACTTGTTACCAGATTTGATTCGATAAGCTCTTTCAGACTCATCACCAGATTTGGTTCGGTAAACTCTTTCAAGCCTATCACTAAATTTGATTTGGTTAACTCTTTTAAACCTATTGCCAAATTCAATTTAGTTAACTCTTTTAGACTTATCACTAGATTAAATTTAATCAATTTTTCAGACTTATCACTAGATTTGGTTCGGTCCATTTGCAACTTACCAACTTGAAGGCAAACAAGCAACTGCATTCGGTGTAGTTTTCTTTAGTTCAACATCTTGAAATTCCTTTGAAGGTGAACAGGCACCCGCACTTGGTGTAGTTTTCTTTAGCTTTAATTTAAATCATCTGAAGGCAAATAGGCACCCATATTTGGTGTAGTTTATATTCATATGGAGACAAACAGTTACTTACATCCAGTATAGTTCTTCACTCGAAAGTGAGCAAGCATTCGTATTTAATATAGCTTACTTTCAAACCTTATCTAGAAGTATCAAAGCAAAAACATGTTCTAATTTAGTTGTATTTTTACTTAACTTGAGGATAAGTAGGCACCCGTATTCAGTCTAGTTTTTTTCACAATATCAATTTTTTCCAAAGAAAAATACCATTTAGGTTTAACAAACTTTTGTAAATGATTTAGAGGTAAGCATCTATATTCGATGTAGCTTCGTACCAGGTAAGTACACTTTCAAGTAAGTATCTCTAACTAAAGTACTTTAATGTGCACTATTGCTTTAGCACTTCACAGCACACATCAAAGTAGGGGCAACTATATATGCCTCAATTTTGGGTCTAAGACATTCTTATGTATTAGGACTTTGACCTGAAAAGCTTATGAGTGTGACCGAAATTGTAAAAAAAATGGGAATCTATATCGATTGTAGAGCGCTTAGGCTAATAAGCCTAAGCTCGAAGCCTGACATTAATTCTAATGGGGGTGCAAAGGTGAAGCCCCCATGATATGGATTCACCTTTTTTTTACCCTATGATGATTACTAGAGACAAGCTCTTAAGCAATGGCATAGGCACCTTAGAAAGCAAGTCTGCAAAGACCTATTTTAAATGAGGTCCACATTAACACACTCCACCTAGGTCCGTACTAGCCCAATCATCTTTACCAAGCCTAAGGCCCATGGTCTACATGGACAAGCCAAGGCCCATATCCTTATGAACTAACTCAAACCTAGCCCAAAGCCCATTGACTAGTAGGAAAGCATACCACCTAGGTTTGTATAGACTAAGCCATACAAATTCACACGGACTTGTCGATGTAAAATCTTTCAAAAGTAAGATTTTCCTATTTTGACTGCAATTCCTAATCTTATTAGGATTTTGCTTCCTCTGGATAGGATACCTTAACCCTAAGCCTATAAATACCCTCTTTGGGGTATGAATTAAAGGGAGAAAGCTCAAGGAGGATGAGAATCAAATTCACAGTAGCTAATAAACCCATCCTTGAGTATAGGAGAGGACACTAAAGAGGAATCGCTCTACTAGTCTTATTAGCCTCACCTAAAATAATTCTTTCTATACTCCTACACCTTTGTGCTATTACTTAAAGAGTTTATTCACAAGTTAATATCTAAGGTCGCTTCTGTATAATATTATTTTTGTTGGACCTATGATCTCTAAGGATTGATCACAAGTGAGGTGATTCTACATAATTCCCACTTTGATCATAAGAGTAGGTCATGATTTTAAGTTGTTTCATAGTACATAATTAATTGACATTACATCATATTTATTATGTTATCTTTATCTTAATTGCATGAACTTATTTGTAAGCATGTTAATGTCTGCACAGACTTACTTTTTTTATATGTGTATGATATATAGTCTGCATGAACTTATGTTCAGCAATAGTGTCTTATTTGTCCGATATATCATGCTTTAATATATCTTATTTACTATGTTGATGTTATTTTATGATGTTAGCATGTTATATAATTATCTCATTCTCTAAAATACATGTTGTTAATATATCAAAATTATTGTATAGTCCACATAGACTACCTCTCATGAGGAATGTAATCTGTATGGATGATCTTGTTTCATTCTTGTATATTCTATCTTTAAGTCCATATGGACTCCCTCTCATGAGGAACATAGTCTATATAGACATCTACTTTGGATTTTAGTTTCACATGTATTTGTTGTCTTCTATATGAATCTTTTATCTGGTATTATTAAACCTCTTCTTTTAAGTTATATGTAAATAATGTTTCTCACTAAAGTGAAGGTCTGGACGAACATAATATCCCTCATAAATAGTAGTCCATACAGACACTAGCCAGAGAAATACAGAGTCTGCATAGACTAATTGATGTACAGATGAAACCATCTAAGCGCTTTACTTTATTTCCTTTGGTTTTGTACTTTTTGTATCTTTTGATTTATTTTGGGTTGTAATAGGTAGTAAATAACTTATTTTACATACCTATTATCTAACTTTCACATCAAATGATTTTCTACATAAGTAATCAATGTTTTCATAATAAAATAGATTTGAGTTTCCTTTGATCAAAAGTCATATTAAAAATGTATTTTAATAAAGGCCAATCTCTTATAAATGGGAGTTAGGCAGTTATTACCAATTCATATGGAATTATGAGTAATTGTTAGGTCATATCATAGCTAATCAATTACCCAATTTCTAAATGTACAACATACTTGTTATATTCTTTAAATGCTGCTAATTTATTCTTATACATGCAAAGGTGACATAACTACTTTAAATACAATACATGCTTGCTTAATAAGGGATTGATAAACATTACAATATAAAATGGAAGGCATATTATTAAGGCATAAATAAGATATAAATTTTGAACTTTTCTAGTATAAAAGATTAGAGGTCCTAGTGTAGAAGCTAGGTGGTGACTCCACTAACCACTCTCATCCTTGGTAAAAATACATAATCTCTACATTAAGGTTAAAAATTCATGTCGAAATAAGGTCATCGCTAGCTAATGAACCCTACCTAGCTCGAATGTGAATAGTGTGACCAAAGAAATGATGTGTGCTGATATTAGTAAATGAAAAGAAATATTTAAAATAATTTTTGGTAAAGTTTAGAGGGGAATGAAAGTCATTAAGGAGGTTAATTTAATAAACAAAGATTTTATGGTAGTGTTAATAATTATTAACCTAGTTAAACCTGAATGACAAAATATTGGGGAGTTGTTAAGAAAAATCTAAAAATAATATAACCTGATAGTTAAAAATTCTAAATAAGCTAATGATAATTAAAATTGGAATTTCTAGAGCTTAGGTAGATATTTTATGAAATAAAATTAGGGTTAAATTCGATAATTAAAATAGCTAGGTTTGGTTTTAAATTTTTATTTTCATCAGGGACATGTAGTATGAATTTTTGAGATTTATGGCATAAAAATTAGAATTTTTGAATGAAAGAAGGAGAGAGAAAAAATAAATTTAGGAGGAGGACATATGGAAAAATGACAACCCTTAAATCTAAGAGGTGTCACTCATCCATGCCCTTCTTGCACTCATATAAATATCATTATTTTTAAGTCATCAGCTAACACACCTCTCCCTTCTCCTCTTATGGCTAATGGCTGCCACCTCTTCTACTATTCCCCTTTCTTTTTCTCTCTAACTCACCAAAATAACTCATCCCTCCACTAATAACTCCTCCATCACCTCCTCACCACTATTCAAGGGTAATTTAGGCAAAAAGAGGGCTAGTTTTGAAGGGGTTAAGGAAGGGTGAATAGTACCTAAAATTGTGAATAGTACCTAAAATTTAAGTAAGTGTTTTAAACCAAGGTTTAATATTTTTCCTAGGAAGATTTATATCCTAAATGAATATATATGGTGTTAATTTTAATTTAAGAGCTATGTAGAATTTATTAGAATTTTTTATGTATTAATTGTGAATGTTTATGGGAGATTGAAAGGAAAAGATTGGAAATTTGAAAGACGTTGATTCAAAGAGCTTTTTGGAGGCAAATTAGCAAGGAGGTTAAGTGTATTCCTTCAAACATATGTACCATGTGCGAATTTGGCATCTTAAATGTGTATGGAATGTATGTATATGCATGGCATAATGTGTGTGTGACATGAGGGAATTGATTTTAATGGCATATTTGGTTTAATTAAATGTGTGGATAGTGCCTTTAGTGAATTATGAGATGTCTTAATTTTTTTAAAAAAATATAAGTAAAATGTGTCTATGACATAAAAATGATATATGGTGTGTGAATAATTAAATTAAATATTTTAGGTTGGCTAATAGAGCATGTAAGAAAAGAAATAAATGAGAAAAATAAGGAAAATGGTTGATTAGGTGCTTATGTATGGGGAGGTCAAATGATGTGTGTGTATGTGGTGTGTGATATCTTAGTTATGTATTAATTCAAATGGTATGGGGATGTTTAATTATATGAATGATTTTTTAAGATGGCTTGTAAGGGAAATTGTATCAGTTATATACCCTTTTATGTATGTAATTAGACTAGGTAGTGCATGACAATTAGTCCTAGTGCCTTGAACTAAACCATTAAGTGATAAATAAGGATTTAAAGAAAATAAAAATTTTTTTAAGTAATATTATGTGTGGATGTGAGGTAGCCAAAAATGTAAGCTTAGAGGTGTTTAATGGTTTAGAAGGGTGTTGCATGTATAAATTATCTCTAATATTTTAATAAAGTGAGTGGGCATATAACTAACTATTTTAAGTAAATTAGCTAGAGAATTAAATTAATTATATGTGACGGCCGAAAGTAGGGGTCTAAGGAATGCTAAAATAGGTTGTGTAAATAAAGGCTATTAAATGCTTGATAAAGTGATGGGAAGTGAATAATAAAGTAAGTACCTTGAGTAACACCAAAAGTATCTTATATAATGACATATGTTCCATGCGTAATGATGCATGTATCTCATATAAAGATATATGTGTGGGTAGTGATGCTTGAGCTTTATATGGATATCTAGTAGAATTGTGCAACTTGGTATGGCATGAAATGTAACGAGAGAAAGGTGTGCTCTAATACTAGTTATATATCCTAGATGTGTAAGTTCAAATATGTGATGTTCATGCATAAATCCTTAAATTTCTCATTTATATGTTAAAGAAATAATTTTAGTCCCATAGATACCAGACAAGTATGAAAATACAATATGTAAGTGTTAATAAAGGCTAAACCAGAAGTTAAGGAAAAAAGGAAAGCCCTTGAGAATATTAGCCTATAAGATAGAATATGTTTATATGGAGTTTGAGGTAGTAAATAAACTACCTGAATATGTGGAATAAGAATTAGAAAGTTAACATGTAAAGATAACTAAGGCTAACTACTTGTAAGGATTGACTTGTACATATAGATAAGGTAATGAATAATTCAGGTAAGTAGGAAATGTACAGTAGACCGGATGTTATCTAGTAATAAAGAAAGGATGTAGGTATGAAACATGGCTACACTAAGTAAGTGTAGAAATATTTTAACAAGTGAAAGTATGGATTGTAATTTAAATCAAATGACATAGCTTGATACAAAGAAATAAGTAAGACTTATGTATATTTTGATTATTCAAGTATGCACAATGTACATAAGCTATTTAAATAGCAAATTACGATTGATCCAAGTGTATAATTATGTACATATGTCTATAAAGTTAATCTAGGCATGATGTGATGTAATGAAACATTATAATGTGATTGTGTTATGGATAATAGTTAATAATTAATCCCATATTGAAAGTAAGTAAACGTAAATCCCAGTATAGTCCATATGTGTTAGACAATACACTGGATATGTTGATCGATCACCTAAGGAACATAGCAACTACTAGGGCACTTCGATGCTTAATTATGGACCTTTGTCTCATCATCAAACCTTTAGGTAACCGTTAGACCTCTATGGTCATCGTAGACCTTTGGTTCACTATATATGCCTTTGAGGCACCATGAGACCTTTGTGGTCTCTGTCAGACCATTGTGGTCACCATCTATAGATTGTATTATATTTCCCTTATGATTTTTCTCAAATGGGTGTAGCTACCGGGATGTCCAACATAACAACTACACATTCCTTGCGCAAAAGCAACCACCAAGAGGTTCAACAAGGCCACTGCACATGCTAGTGCAGTAGCTAAAAGCCTAAAATGAGGGTTATTGCATAGTTTATTATCACCTTCATCCAGTTAACGAGTCACTTTCTATCTAATATGGGCTACTTGAGCTAGTGTTAAGGAGAAGTTAATATGTAATACAACATATCACGTGATAATAAAAGTGACATGAAAATATAACATAGCATATGAGAATGGGAAAGTAATAAGTATAATCATATTGAAGTGTATTCACTAATTGTATAATGAACTTTAACTTAATAATAAAGGCAAAACAAAATCATAAAAGCAATTTACAACTTAAGTAAATTAAGAGTAAATGTGGAAATTGTTGTTATATTAATAATGAAATTTAGGAGAAGGGATGATGGTGTCTATTGTGATGCACATATCTAATAAATGTTATATTTGCAAACCGTATCATGTAAAAATCAATAACTATGCATTTGTATTATACATATACGTGTGATGTATTATGTCTATCAAATTATGCCATTTTAGTCCATGTGATTTACATCTCCTAAAGGTTAATTTATATGTGTATGACAACACCTAACCCATGATATGTGCTTGCATACATGTATGTGGTATATATGTTTCATTGAATACACGATTAAGCAATTTACTTAGCGCATCGCTATTTTTTATGGATATGTAGTAACAAGTAAACAAGAACATGAAATTACCTCAAAGACACAATAGTGTAAAAAAGGCAAATTTCATTTTAGGGTATACATTTGTTTTGTTAAATATGTAATGGGCTTTAGCCTTATTACACGGATGTATATGTAAATATATTCCAAATGCTTAAATGTAATTAAATTGTAAATTAAACCTATATATGTGTGATGCCATAACTAATTGATTTACTATACTTGTGGTATAAGCATTGATAATGTACATATTGAGGTTTAGAGGATTAAAGGATCCGGTGTGGGTTGTTAATAATGATGAGACATTATAAGTGCTTTTTATGAAGGTTGAAAATTTTTAGTTTTTGACCTAAATAATCATTATGCTTTTGAAATTTTGTCAAGTGTGCCAATAGTAAAATGAATTTAACTATGATTAAATGAGATAAGTAGTAGATAAATAAAATGAGCAAACCTCAAATGAATTCACAAGTAAAGTTTAACTAGACAATGAATAGTTTTAACATGCTATGACAAGGATAGGGTGTCATGGCATCCCTATTCGGGTTTGGCTAGTGGACTGAGTAGAGGATATCACATTTGGGTGGTATCGGAGCTTAGGTTTAGGCATTCCTAGGCATAAGGTGTTATACATGAGTGCCTTAAGGTTATAGTTGATACATTATATCCATGTCTACACTGTCAAAGGCTACTAATGACAATTCATTCTTTTATGTAGTTTATGATGAGTAAGTCCACCTCAATTTCTAATGAAGAGGAAATAAGGAGCCATAGATCTTTAGTAGTTGTAAGGATTAAGAAGGCTAATACCATAGTGTTAAGTGAGATAGAATTCAAGCAATGCATATAGCATTCCTTTATCCTCGAGTCCCCAAGTGAAATAAGGAGAAGTACAGATACCATTACCTCAACAAGTAGTTAAGGAAACTTATCTAGAGAAAGGCACAGAAGTAGGTGCCTTAAAATTTGGAGGAGCTCAGCTTGATAACTTTATGATGTCAGAATATTAGTTAGCATAAGTGGTCAAAATAGTGTAGTAACTAAGGTATATCTATGATCAGAGCTTGATAGTAGCCATATTATTATTACATGGGAAGGCCTTGTAATGATGGAAAAATGTTACGGAGTGGATGTCATCAAAGAGGGCGAATTAAGAGTTATTTCAAAGGGAATTTAAAAAGAAGTACATAGTAAGGAATATATGTGATAAGAAGAGATAAGAGTTTAGGAGGCTAAGGCAAGAGTATTACATAGTGTTAGAATATGAAAGGGAGTACATAGAGTTGAGTAGGTATGCAAAAAGTGGGATTTGAGATGAAGCAGTATGGTGTAAAAAGTTTGAGAAAGTATTAAATTCAGATCTTAGAAACCTAATAGCTGTTATGAAGATTAGGAACTTTCCCATGTTAATCTCTACTACATTAGTAATTAAAGGAATATGGAGGGAAAATTATAAGAGTTAGAGGAGGAAGCAGTCTCATGAACAAGGAACTAGTAGACTTAGGCCTAAAAAGGGCTAGAGGCTGAGGAATGAGTATTGATTTAGCCAACGGAGTGAAAGGTGAACCACCAGGGTTGAATTTGGATTTTGAAATTTTAGATGACTATTCACGAGTTTGAAATTTAGTGTACCTAGGAGAGCTTGTTAGCACTATGGCAAAGAACACAATGGCATTTGTTGGAGGACTATACCGGGTGCATGTTACAAGTGTGGCTCTATAAAACATAGGTCTAGAGACTGTATAAGATGATCAGTTGTATATGCATAATATGAAGTAATTGTATCTAATGTTCTTAGAAGTCAAGCCTAGAGTAGCCATAGAATAGAAAGATCGAATACTCATATGGGAACTTTAAGTACTTTTTAAACCTTTGATCTTAATTCATACAATCTTAATAGAGATGTTGAGTTTCTAAATAATGTGAATCAACATATATATATTTAAAAATGGCATAAATGGTAATATTGCAATCGATAGTAAAATGATCAAGTGAGTTAATTTTGAGGATAAAATTTTTTAAGAAGGGAAAGAATGTGACACCCTAAGTCTCAGGCCATAAATAGTGAACCTTAGGACTTAGGGCAATGATTATTAGGATATAACTGGGAGTTTTCTTACTAAATAAAAGAATGTAATAAGGATGAGTTAGGATTAAAATTTCGTGTCAAAATAAGGTCGTAGCTAGCTAATAAACCCTACCTAGCTTGACTATGAAAAATGTTGTACTCGAGAATATGAATAGGGTCACCCGAGACATAATATGTACTAATATTATTAAAGGAAATGAAATATTTTAAATCAAATTTTGGTAAATTTTAGAAGGGAATAGAAGTTATTAAGATGACTAATTTAATTAACGATGATTTTAAAATAGTGTTAATGAATAGTAACCTAGTTAAACCTGAATGACAAAATATTCAGGGGTTACTCAAAGATGAGGTAGAGGCATTACATTATGAAACTAAAATCAGCATTTTTAAAGGTTACAAATAATTTATAAAGTTTAAGTAATAGAATTTAAAGGAAAAAGATAAAGGTATTATTGAAGTAAATAAAAGAAGAAAGTTTAATGGGCATTTTTGCCTAAAAATATCTTCCTTTACTTGTAGACAGCCACACTTTTAATAAAAAGGAAAAAGAAAGAGATGAGAAATAGAATAAAGGAAAAAGAGAAGAGGAATAAGGACTTCAATGTAGTCGAAAGAGGGAAACGGGAGCGATAGTAGCGAAACATGATGGCACTGGTATCTATAGTTAAACAATAAAGGCAGGAGCTTGTCAATATCAGAAAAGAGAAATAATAAAGAAGAAATGAGAAATTAGGAAGGAAGAGAATAGAACAAAAAAAGAAAGAAAGAAAGAAAGGAAAATAGAGCAGATGGCAATAGGAGTGGCTACAGAAAGAAAAAGGGGTGGCAGATGAGAGTAAGAAAGATGATTTCATGGCAGCAAGAAGAGAAATCAAGTTTCTCACTAGTATAAGTGTAGAGGACTCAATTTAGTTGTGAACTAAATACTTTCCCTTAGTGAATGACGTTAATTTTCATTGGCAAAAGGCAAGAGAAATCACAGGGTTGTGCAGCTAAAGAAAAAATGAATTTCAGATCTAAACAGTGGTTCGATGTTGGTGAACACAAGTATGAATTTCTAGGCTTACTTTGGGTTTTCTAAAGAAAGGAAAAATGAGATAGTTTAAGGGCTATCCTTTAATTTTTCTTATGCAAGATTTCATAGTTTACTTAAGTAGAGGGATAATTAGAGTAAAAAGCTTGAAGAAACAAAAGTTGTTTCATTGATTTTGAATATTATGTGTTGAAAAATTAGTGACAAATTTTGTAATACTAGATGAATTATCTTCTGCCTATATATAT
>CANXYI011055492.1:0-12962 GCA_948208565.1 Hura crepitans
AAACCATATGTGTATGTATATATATAGTTTAAGTAAATTATTAGATAAATATAATAACATATTATATTATAATTATCAATTGTTAAATATGGTATTTATTGTAAAATGTAATTTATTTGTTTAAGTAAAAGTGAAATTGAATAATGAGCATAAGTATAAGTAAATAAATGTATGTATGATAATTAAAAGATTATGGTAATAATGGATGATTATAAAAATAAGTTAAAGTAATGAATAAGATTTATGATTAATGACATTGATTAAATAAAATAAATAGAGTGATGTTAAAGATTACTAAAGAGAAATGTGGAACATGAAAAGTATTATGAGACAAACCCAAAATTTAATTTAATTACGAGAATAATAAATTTAAAAACTTAGTATTATGGTAAGTAAGGGGGAATAATATAGTATAAAGAAAATTGAAAAGAAAATGAAATCCGTTCATGATCATAAAATCCGTAATATATGGTATACAATAAAAGAAAAATATCAAGACTCAAATTGTTCATTACTTTATATAAGTAAAAGTATGATATTATTCTATAAATCATGTGAAGTGTATGTTGTAAAAGATGCATGATCCTATGAGATCATATATGTGATGAAAGTGATAGCACCCTAAGTGTGCCAAAAAAAATTACAATATTTTTAGAATAAAAAATGGTTGGTAATGAAGGTGTAAATGATTATTTAAAAGAATTGGAAATTTTAAATTTTTAACAATATAAGTGACTCAATTAATTGAAGTAAATATTAATAAAATTGTGAGTAAGCCCATATGAGTTAGATAGTACACTGGATAGGTTGACCGATCACTTAAGGAATATAGCAGCTGCTAGGACACTTTGATGTCACCATTTTTATGTAGGTTCATAAGAACCATTGCACATACATCCTGTCTAGGTACCTTGGTCCACAAGGCCATCATACATTATATCCCATTATGATTTTATCATGATATTATATCGTTATTCTTTAATGGGTGTAGCCGTGAGAAGTTCTGTTAGAACCATTTCACATATATTCATGTAGGTGTAACTACAATGGAAGTTTGTGAGGATCACTGCATAATTATTGATAACTCGTTATTTGGTGCAATAGCCGTTAGGTCTAAAATGTGGACCACTACACACCTTTTATCCCTTTAGTCCAGTAGTGCGATTATGTCTATCAAATATGGGCCACTTAAATTAATAAGCTAATAAAAGTATGAATATTAAAAAGGGATAATTTACTAGTAAAACCAGAGTTACTTTAATGAGCAAACCTGTTTAATGAATAAAAGTTATTTAACTTCGATTAAGTGAGATTCCATTATGAAAAGAATAAACATTTACAAAAGGAAATTACTGTGATAATACAAAGTATCTATTCATATACAAGAAGTATGCTAAGTTTTGAATAAAAGTATAAAGCTAAATACATAATAGATGGTTTATATAGAATTAGAAAAATTAACATAAGTATAATAAATTGTATTGAGTTGTTCTCAAGTAAATAAAGGATAATATGACACTTATATAGCTTAATCAAGATGTTAATAAATATTAATAATGAATGTAATTTATTTAGTTAAAAAGTTAAATCTGAGATATTAATCAGTAAGAGAGAAATATGAACATGACTTATGCTATTAATAATAGAAAGGGTAAAACACTTGATATGTGTTAAATATACCCTTACATGTTAAATTAATAGTGAATTTGTTTACTTATATGTATCTCTTTGTTATGACATAAGAGTAATATAAATTGTAATAATTATTATATTGTGAAGCATGTTTATGTGCTTGCATGTTATGCATATATTTCATTGAATACACCACTGAGCATCATTGCTCAGTGTACTGGCTTTTACTAGTGTGTAGGTAGTAGAAAGGAGTTTAAGTAGTAGCCTCAAACAAGGCAGCACAAGTTAATGAGTTTTAGTTGGCATCACATGAAAGCAGGTAAGAAACAATAATTGATTGGCACTAATGTATATGTAAAAATAGTGGGCATAAGATTATATGATTATAGATATGTGTTTGTGGTTAATAATTGTAGTTTTAAATATTAATTAATAAAAGTATAAGGAGTATGATAGTTAAGTTCATGCGATGTCCTTCATTCAGAACTAACAACCGGATCAAGTTAAAGATGTCACTTGTGACATCCTATATATGAACACTATTAGTTGGGTATTAGAGTGTTACACACATGCACCTAGGCTATCGACCTTTATGGTTTTTATTTCTCTATAATACCATTCATTTCTTCTCTCATCACTTTCATGTTCAAAAGATCAATTACATTTATTCATGGTCAATCATCATTCATAATACACATTTATGACATATATATGCTTATAGGATCAATATACACACATCCATCATGACATATGGCCATTTCGATCATAATGCCTTCCATAAGCTCTATATGGCCATTCATCTTTTCATATATCATTCTTCATATCCATATTGCCAATTACAATCATTTATGATCACACTTCATATATATCACACCTATAGAATGCAAACATGCATATGTAAGCCAACGTACATGCACACAACCTTACATGGCCATTTCGGCCATAATGCCATCCCAACCTCAAAACCTCCTTCTCTTACATATCAACATCATTCATCATACACACATAGGCATATAACATCATCTATGCATGTATATTTCAATTCCCATGCATAATGCATATTTACATACATGTACATGTATTTTTATTTTTTCTCATAACACATATTTATGTCATTTATCTAACATTATAATTCACTTCATTGTACATCATTTACATCATTTATTAGCATTAAATATTAATTCAAGCATTAATTATGCATTAAATTCATTAATTCCATTTGTGTCATAATAGGGAAATTATAGGGCATAACTAAATTTATGCAATTTATATTGATTACACATACCAAGAGAGTTATAACGCACTCTCGATTACCACTCACACCTTGCTTTTGCCCTTATCTTAGGTTTTGTCAACTTCTTCAACTGGCCATTACAGATTTGATCTGTAAAAATTCACAATAAATTATATGAACAATAAAAATAAAAAATTGACCACATATATCAACTCTTAGGAACTAGGGGAACACTAGGAAAAATGTTAGAATTCAAAAACACTTACTTGAAAAATTTTAGGTTACTTTTCATTAAAGCAAAAAATCAGACCAAACACTTGATTTTTTATGCAAATCTAGGTGAAAATGGCTTCTCAAGTTCATGGAGGCTTAGACTCAAGGCTCAAACAAAAGAATTGGGGCAAGAATCATGCTTGGAAGGAAGAAAATGGATTCTTCCTTCTTTTCTTGTGGCATTGACAGCAAGGGGTGGAGGGGGAAACTAATCCTCTTTTGACCCTTTATTGACCCTTTTATAGCCTTTTTTTTAGTTTTTCTTACCTTGTTTTAGACATTTATGAGGCCCATAATTGTCCATAATTAAACCCTTACAAACTTCTAAAAATTTGTACTTGAAAAATGCAAAAAAATCATTAAATAAGTTACCTTATTTTAATAAAAATACTTTCCAATCTCTAAAAATTCCAATTCTAATGCCAATAGGCTAATTAGAATTTTTAAGTATCAGGTTGTATTAATCTTTAAATTTTCTGAGCAACTTTTTGAATATTTTATAGTTCAATTAAAACTAGGTCACTATTCATGTGACACTACCATAAAACTTAATTGTCATTTTTAATCACCTAAACAACTTCATTTTGATTTCAAATTTTACCCAAAATTATATTTTAATTAATACTTCTATTCAGTAGAAATGTCATCCTTTTCCTATATGGCCTTTTCTATCCCATATGGCCATATGGGATAGAAAAGGCCATACTTCTATAGAATGCAAAATTATGTTTTAATTAATACTTCTATTCATAAGATCGAGATTTTCGAGTGTTATGTTTCTTCTCCTCTTAAAAGAAATGTCATCCTTAACATTACTTGGCTTAAACAACTATGGATATTGCTCTCTCATCTGATCTTCTATTTCCCATATGGCCTTTTCTATCCCATAGTACTTCTAAAGAACTTTTACCAAAGGTGCGATCTTATTTCGAAGCTCCTTCACCTCTCTGTCTAAGATTCTTACTAGTTCTTCTTCATAAGATAAATCTAGGCAAATCTCAAATTCTTCTATTGATAACATATATGTAAGATCTTATATATACCTTTTAAGCATGGATACATGGAATACATTATGAATCTACTGAAGTTTAAGAGGCAAAGCTAGTCTGTAAGCTACTGGTTCCACACATTCTATTACTTTGTATGGCCCAATAAACCTAAGACTCAACTTTCCCTTCTTTACAAACCGCATAACCTTCTTCTAAGGTGAAACCTTGAGAAACACTTTATCTCCCACCTTGTACTGAATATCTTTTCTCTAAAGATTGGTATACTACTTCTATCTATCATAAGCTACTTTTAACCTTTCCTTGATAATCTTCACTTTTACTCTACATCCTTAATCAAATTTGGTCCCATGAGCTTGGTCTCACTATGCTTATTCTAGCACAAAGGAGTTTTACACTTCCTTCCATACAATTCCTTGTAAAGAGCCATACTTAAGCTCACTTGATGACTATTGTTATAAGTAAACTTTGCCAATGATAGATAACGATCCTAGCTACCCTTAAACTCAATGGCATAACTCTTTAGCATATTTTCCAGCACCTATTAATTATTCTTCAACATAAGAATAACATTATATACTACTTAACATCAAATCACTCAAGTATCAAGCGATTACTTGAATGACTTTTTTTAATTATCCATCAATTTATGGAAGACATGTTGTACTTAAACTCAATGAAGTACCTAAAGCCTCATAAATGTTTTTCTAAAACCTAAATGTAAACTATCACTCCTGATCAAATATGGTTAAAGATGACACTCCATGTAATATGACAATCTTATCAATATACAGTTCAGTAAACTTCTTTAAAGTGTAGTCCATCCTTACTAGAATAAAATGAGCAGTCTTAGTTAATCGGTCTACCATAAGCCATACTAAATCACATATGCTCCTTGTCATTGGCAACCCGACAACAAAATCCGTAGTTATCCTATTCCATTTCCATTCTAGAATCGGCATAGGATAAAGCAATCCAAATGGAACCTAATGTTTTGCCTTTACCTACTAACAAGTAAGGCACTTAATCACATACTCTAATACATCTCTCTTTATTCCAAGCCACCAATAATACAATTTCAAATCCTAATATATCTTTGTGCTACCAAGATGCATAGCATAAAGAGCATTATGAGCTTTTTGCAAATTCTACTTCTTCAGCTTTTCTACATATGGTACACATAATTTATCGTGGTAATATAGACAACCATCACTTTTGATATCATCCTTAATAGGTTTGCCCTTTTGGATTGCACTAATCACACTTATTAGCCTGTGATTGTCTTTTTGACAATCCTTGACTTGCTGTAGCAAACTTGGCTTCACTTGCATCTCTACCAATAAAGTATCCTTATCCACAAGCTGTAATCTAACATTCATAGCCCTTATGACTACCATTAACTTCCTACTAAGCACATTAGCCATTACATTAGACTTTCTAGAATGATAATCGATCAAGCAATCATAATCCTTTTATCAATTCCATCCATATCATTTATCTCAAGTTCAGCTCTTTCTATGTTAGAAGATACTTTAAACTTTTATGGTTAGTGTAAACATAACACTTCTCTCCATAAAGATAGTGTCTCCATATCTTTAGAGCAAACACAATAACTGCAAGCTTTAAATTATGAGTAGGGTAGTTCTTCTTATGTAGCTTCAGTTGTCTAGATGCATAAGTAACTACCTTGCCATCTTGCATTAAAACACAACCTATCTCATTATGACATGTATCACTATAAATAGTGAAGTCCTTCTAAAAATTAGTTGAACAAGAATGGGTGCTTCTGTCAATATTGCCTTAAGTTTGTCATAGCTCTCTTAACATCTATCATCCTAAACAAACTTAACATCATTTCTTAATAGATGAGTCATATGTGCTACTATCAAAGAGAAACCTTTGACAAACCATTTATAATACCTTACCAAACCAAGGAAACTCCTAATCTCTATAGTGTTCCTGAGTGGCTTCCACTCCATAATTACATCAATCTTACTAGGATTAACATGAATCCCCTCTATAGAAGCTATGTGCCTAAGAAAAGCCATATAACTAAGCTAGAACTCACACTTACTGATCTTAGCATCTAGCTCCTTATCTCTTAGAATCTATAAAACTATCCTCAAATGCTGTTCATATTCTTTTTTACTCTTTGAATAGACCATGATGTCATCTATAAAAACCACTAAAAATTGATTTAGATACAGTCTGAATACATAATTCATCATATCAATAAAAGTCATAGGAGCATTGGTAAGCCTAAATGGCATTACTAAAAACTCATAATGGCTATATCTCGTTCTAAAAATTGTCTTTGCCACATCAGACTCTTTTATCCTCAGTTAATAATAACCAGATCTCATATCAATCTTGGAAAACATTCTAGCTCCTCTGAGTTGATCAAATAGATCATCTATCTGTGGTAAGGGATACTTGTTCTTGATGGTCATTTTATTCAGTTGTCTATAACCCACACATAATCAAAGTTAACCATCCTTCTTCTTAATGAATAAAACCGGTGCTCCCTATAGTGACACACTCGATTTATAAAGCCCTTATCAAGTAACTCTTAAAGTTGAATCTTCAACTCTTTCAACTCAACTGGTGCCATCTAATATGGAGCTATCAATACTATAGTAGTGCTAGGTAGAACCTCAACACTAAATTCTAGTTCTCATTCTAATGGCATACTAGACAACTATTTAGGAAAAACATCTATACACTCTGACACTATTGGTATAATACTAGCATCCGGCTCATCCCTTCAGGTGTCATAAACATGAGCCAAGAAAGCTTGATAACCCTTCTTTATCATACGCCTCACTGTCACAACTGATATGACATTGGACAAAAAGTCTATTCTCTCACCCTTAACTATGATCTTAGACCCATCCTTAGCTGTAAGAGTTATTCTTTTTGACTTGCAATCTACTAAGACTTGATATTTGAATGACCAGCCCATGCTTAATATGATGTTAAATTCATCAAATGGTAACTCGATGAGGTCAGCTAAAAACTTATGACCTTGAACCATCAAAGGACACACTTTGTAAACCTTATTTATAGTGATATGCTAACCTACAAGATTACTAACCATGAACTCTAGGTCAAGAAACTCAAAATTTATCTGCTAGTCTTGTGCTCACATTATGTATATATATGAATGTGTAGACTCTAAATCTACCAGAGTTAAAGTAGGTGAGTTGAAGAGAAGAAAAGTACTAGCTATGATGTTTAGTGCATTAGCCTCCTCTCTGGTTGTGATTGCATATTGCCTGGTAGGAGCTCTAGTCTCTATAATATACCTTTGAGCTCTATTAGCTCTCTCTTCTTTTCTCTCTTCTGGCCTCTAATGAAAGCTTATGTAAATCCCTACCCAACATTAGCCCTTTTTAGATAGTCTCTGTGGAAATAATCTAGTGACCCACAAGAAAAGCACACTCCTAGCTTTAGCTTTCAATACTCTCCTATATTTCTCTTATGGCAAGTCTAACACTAAGGTATTTGGCTATCAAAACTAGTGTGCTAATAGCTAGAGATTTCTACCTAGTCTTGCCCTTATTGCCCTACTTCATCTTCTGGGATAGGCCCTGCTTTTGTATATACTATGGTGCCCTAGACTGATTCTCCTTAAACTTCTTATTAGATCTCTAAAAAGTACTAGAAGCTCTTTGGCCAAAGGATCACTTTTTCTGATAAAATTCCTTTTCTCTTTCTTTACCCCTTCTATAGAGTGACAAACTAAAAATAGCTATGTGAAATCCCGAAACTTCATAGGAACTACATTTGATTTGATAACCACATGTAGTCCCTTCTCAAACTATTAGCCTCTGTTGAAATGGTCTCTTTGGCATACCTACTAAGCATGGCAAAATCCTTCTCATATTTTCTAATGGACTTTTACCCCTGGTTGAGGTCCATGAACTGTTGCCTCCTATCATTCAGATAACCTTTAGTAATGTACTTTTTGTGGAACTCTATCGGGAAAAAGTCCCAGGCTAACTCATCCTCTAACTTATACTCTGTCAAATCTTCCCACCATTTAAGGCCTTTTCTTAGAGCAAAAATGTGGCATATATTACCTTCTCTTTAGGGGTGTAGTACATCTACTCTATTATCCTCTTCATATAGTCCAACCAATACTCAGCTTTCCCAAGCTCCACAATTCTTTCTCTCTTAAAGTCCTTGGGTCCTATTTTCTTAAATATCTTAAGATAGGTTTTCTAGAGACCTAAAGGAACCTTTAGCTACTATGCTAGTGGTGAAGTAGTAGCTATAGCCTACCTTAAGAGCTATAACATCTCTTACAGAAACACTAGCAACACTGGAGTTGTAGATGATATTTGTCCACTGCACTACTTGATATAGATGAAACTCAATCTAATTCTTGTCCCCTAGACATGAAAGCTTGACTCTCAACTTCCTCATCTCGGTACAGTGCATTATCAGTCATCTTATTTGTACATAAGGGAACAATTTGTAAGCCTCAATATCATAAATTTTATGATGTATAAACTTAACCCTAAACACTCATATGTTACCTAGGAATGCATAAGCTAAAGCCTTGATACAACCAAATGTGACTCCTCTTACTCGGTCTAGATGCTGGTCGGTCGTTGAGCCTGACTAAGGTATGTATACATTTCCATGCTCTTCGAACTCTTATCATATCAACACATGTAAAACAATCTTAGCAAACCATTTATCTTATAAAAATATGGGCAAATTTTTTTCAAAAACTTAGTTACTTTCCATATTTGGAATTTCTCATGTCAAAAATCCGATAGCATAACAACTGTACTAAGATATTTTCCAACTATAAATAGTAACTTACATAATAAAAAACACTTCTATATTTGTGTCTCATCATTTTTGACTCATGTGATCCTTTTGATCACTCTAAAACCATCAATTAACATAGCAGTTCAAAGCATGCAACAATTATTTCAACATGTAGCCATCACATGTTAGAAATCAACTTTTAAAATTATTATAGACCTTTAAAAATCCAAAAATTGACAATTTAACTAGTTTAGGCCCTATTCCTCATAATTACATCCACATAAGTACTAATTAGTTATATATCATAAAATTTTAGATACAAAAATATATCAAAAAGTATAAAAAGAATTTCTCTCTTAGAAACTTGATGATTCGAGGCTTGCTTCTCATATTGTCACATTACCTATGCATCACAAAAAATAATGACATGTAATAACTTAGTGGTGTAATCCATATAACTTGTATAAATATGTCATTTAAAATCATTAATAATATATATGAAATGTTAACATTCCCATTGTAACATGATATGTAGCATTAAACATATTATGCATAACTGCAATAACTTGGCATACAACATGTATATGATGCTTAATAGAAATTATACATCATACATCATTAAAAACATGCCATATATTGAATACATATGTTCATTATTCATTAACATCCATTTATTAAGCCCATACTTAAGAAACAATAACACTTTAGATAGTGGAGTATTAATAGACCACCTAAGCCCTTGAAACCACATAGGCCCCGCATGTATCAGATCGAAGGTCAAAAAGCATAAACCTATATGTTAATATGCATCAGACTCAAAAGTTAGAAAATCATATCATCAACACACATCAGACCTGAAGGTTAGAAATAAGATCTAAAGATTAATGCATTCGACTTATAAGTCAGGACATAAAAAGTAACCTGAAGGTTCAGGCATCGCAACCCGAAGGCTACAAAGTTACTGAAGTACCCTAGTAACTACTATGACTCTTAATTGACTAGTCAACCTATCCAACTAGGCTGTTTACTTGGATTGGCTATTAACCATTTACTTTTAGTTTCACCTTATTATTATCACTTAATGTTGATTTTAATTACATTGGTTTAGGCAACTAATGACTAAACTGAGAAAAAGCATAATTATAAAGTTATTATAGTTTTATGACATGCCATAACAAATAATGAATGCCATACATTAATTCTCTACATGTATATGCTAATGAATACATTATCTCATCATGATTTCATATTAAATGCATTACACATATTTATGACATTATATTTGCCATAACATAGATACACAGTTTATAAGCTCATGCACAAATGTTATATTTAATATATGTCATTGCATGCCAATAAAGCTCTCATGTCAATACATGCATGTCATACACATCATGAACAAGTTACAGATATTATTATAAAGCAATATGCCTCATAAATTTCACGCCTTCTTATAAATGTACTATCTTACACATTTAAGTGTTCAAGGAACACATTTTTGCATTTTTGACTTGTTTATACCATAACTACACATAATACGAGTTAAGCACATTTTAGCTAATCCATCATACATAATTCACCAATTATGTAGATTTGTACCTTATTTATCATAAGATGGTCATACACATGTAAACCCATAATCACATATTCATCCATGTATACAACATTCATATTATAACCTCTCATTTCCAAATTCACATACATAACACTAATTAACTAACACACATTCATAAATCATCATTTGCTTGTATTGTATGCCATAACACACAAGCACACATGCACCTAGGCCATTTGTCCATTATGGTTTTTACCCCTCCATAATACCATTCATTTCTTCTCTCATCACTTTCCATGTTTAAAAGATCAATTACATTTATTTATGGTTAATTATCACTCACAACACACATTTATGACACATAAATACACATATATGCTTATGGGATCAATATGCACACATCCATCATAACACATGGCCATTTTGGTCATAATGCCTTCCAAAACCTCTATATTGTCATTCATCTTTTCATCTATCATTATTCATGTCTATATTGCCAATTATAATCATTTATGATCACATTTCATATATATCACACATATAGAATGGAAACATGCATACACAAGCATATGTAAGCTAACATACATGCATATAACCTCACATGGCCATTTCGGCCATAATGCCATCCAAAGCTCCAAACCTCCTTCTCTTACATATTGACACCATTCATCATACACACATAGGCACATAACATCATCTATAAACATATATTTTAATTCATATGCATAGTACACATTTATATACACATATATGCATTTTCATTTTTTCTCATAACATCAACACACATTTACATTTATCAAACATCATAATTCACTTCATCATACATCATTTACATCATTTATTACCATTAAATACTGATAAAAACATTAATTATATATTAAATTCATGAATACCATTAATGTCATAATATGGAAATTATAAGGCATAACTAAATTGATGCAATTTATATCAATTACATGTACCAAGAGAGTTGCAATACACTCCTGAGGACTGCTCACAGCTTGTTCTTTTCCTTATCTTAGGTTTTATCTACTTTTTCAACTACCCATTATAGATTGGATTCATAAAAATTTGTAATAAATCATACAAATAATAAAAATAAAAAAATTAACCACATATATCGACTCTTAGGCACCTATGGAACCTAGGAAAAATGTCAAAATTCAAAAAAACTTACCCAAAAAATTTTGAGTTTCTATTCATTGAAGTGAAAAATTAAACAAAACACTTGATTTTTTTAATGTAAATCGAGGTGAAAATTACTTCTTGGGGTTATGAAGGCTTGGACCTAAGGCTTAAATGAAAGAATCGAAAAAAGAATCAAGCATGGAAGGAAGAAAATTGCCCCTTTTATAGCCCTTTTTTTTTAGTTTTTCTTCCCTTTTTTCTGAAATTTGAGAGGCCTATAATTCAAGCTTTAAAAACCTTTAAAAATTTGCACTAAAAAATACGAAAACTAATTAAAAACACAATCTTTAAGGTTACCAAATTTTAGTAAAAATACTTTCTGATCTCCAAAAATTCCAATTCTAGTGCCAATAAGCTAATTAGAATTTTTGAGTATCAGGTTGTATTAACCCTAAATTTTTTTGAGTAACTTTTTGAATATTTTACGGTTTAGTTAAAACTAGGTTACTATTCACATAACATTGTGGTAAAACTTAACTGTCATTTTTAACTACTTAAATGACTTCATTTTCACATCAAATTTTACCTAAAATTATGTTATAATTAATACTTCCATTTAGTAGCATTAGTGCCCTGGCCTCGGGAAAATACTATTCACATCTCGAGAAGTACTATTTATAACACTACGATTTTTTAGGTGTGACAAAAAATGTCCCATCTTGTTAGTTCTATGATTAAATCCCATCTTGTTAATTTTATGATTAAGGATATTTAGGTATATCACATTTGCATGGAATAAAAATCTCACATCATGAAAACTTCATGATTTCCTCTACATTGTGATTATGTACTAAGGACTTTATAACATGGTTTAAGACATTGTAAATATTTATAAGTAATATATAAAAGTACCATGATATAAAGAGAATTGCCTTATTTTATTAATTCACAATGGTTTAAATACATGAATACTACCCTATTACATGAGCTCTAAGGCATATGTAATGCCTGTAAGTTGAGGCTCCATGACCAATATCTCTGAGGCTCGAAAAGTGTACTTGAAGTGTCAAGTCACCTTTACGAAGTGTGAGGTAAGGCGTACTAGTCTTGAAAATTTAAGTGGCTTAAAAATGATGAAAATAACATAATTTGAAAATTAGTAGAACCAATAAATTATTTTAAGTCAAAATCTAATGGGCTATAGGCACAGATGGACTTAGGTTGAGAATGACCCAAGATGTGTCTGAATAGACCTAAAAATACCATACCTTAAAGGTCAAAAAATCCCCTAAGGCCATTGGTGAAGGAATTTTTAATTTTCAAGGTCATTTGCTACTTTTCCTTAATTTTG
>CANXYI011055521.1:0-12476 GCA_948208565.1 Hura crepitans
TTAATTTTTTTAGTAGAAAAGGAAGGCAGAAGCTCAAGACACAAAGAGAGGGCACATCCTAGACAAAGACATGCCAATTACATCAAAATAGAATTGAGGACATTAAGGGGATTCTCAAGCATATGATGCTAATATCCATGCTCACCACTAGATTTGTTAGGAAATATGTGCAAATGTTTCCCTCCCAAAAAGGATGACGTGCTAATCTATCATAATGTTTACTCTAATTTTTCAATACATATTTTCTCAACAAAATTAGAACCTTTCACAAATCTATAATAAATTTGTGTTTGTGAGGGACTTTTTTTTTTGGTAAATCTTTAATAGTTGTGTGAATAATTCGCATATATAGTTAACACCATCATGGCATATTGAATGTATAATGTTGTATTTTGAATGTATTATACATAGTTTTAATTAGGTCACATATATGATAAAGATTAGGTATGTTATAGATGTGAGAGATATGTTCAACTCATCATCAACAAATTCAATTACAACCTCATCTTTCATGCAACTCAAGCATTTGTTTAGATTCATTGGTTTCTTCAATATTTGCATCTCAAACTTCCACAATGCATGTTTTAAATTTGGTTGCCCTTTTTCCTATAATCTCGCTCTCGAGTTATGCACTTAAAAGAAAAAAAATTCTTAAAGTTATTAGACTTTCGTCTGAATATCTCCAAACTTTCAAATAGGGCAAGCATAACCAAATCGATAGTTATTTTAATTTATTTGGTTCTTTTTTTTAAATGTAAAAATTGAACATACCGAACCAATCAAACTCTCAAAATGATTATTTTAAGTGTTTAAAATGACGTAATCTTACATAAAAAAATGTTGCTTTACACTAAAATGATGTCGCTTTGATATTTTTATTTATAAAAAAATAAATAAAAGTTTGATTTATTCGGTTTGATTTGTTAAAAGTTCAATCTGTTTGGTTATTCTTACCTAATTCTGTTGGTTTAGTTATTTTCTATGGGAGTTGGTTTATTTGGTTTGGTCGATTTCGGACCGAATCGATGAATACTCACCCTTACTTTCAAAGTTGTTATTGATGAATTGGCTCTCATTAACACACCTTTATCTAATGACAATTTAACCTTTTACATATTGAATGGTGTTGGTCCAGAATCGAAAGAATTTATAGTAGCAATTCGAATCCGTAAGATACCAATTACCTCTGAAGAATTACATGAGAAGTTAGTAGATTTTGATGTTTAATTAAAATGTGATAATTTCTTTAAAGCTTCTTTTATAATTGCCAATGTTATTTAGACACATTATACGATAGAGAACCCATCTCAATCACTAGATTTTTGCAACTCATCAAGAAACACTAGCTACTCTCTTCCTCAAGGAAACAATTATTCTAGCAATTTTTGCTCCAAGAATAACAATCCACACAATTCCAATTCTCAAGTTCAGGGTAAATTATGTGATAAATTTGGTTATTTAGCTCATAATTACTATAGCAATAGAATTTGGCTCTTACATGCATCCTTTACTAATGTTACCACTACTTCTCATAATCCTTCCTCACAATGGCTTTTAGATATAATTGTTTCCATCATGTGACTAGTGATATTAGGAATCTTTCGATATACTCATAATATAATGAGCCAAATGAAATACTTATTGGAGTTAGTATAAGTTTGCAAATTACACAGATAAGCAAAACACAATTTTATAATTCTCCCATTACTTCTCTTTACATAATGTTTATGCATTCTTCCTATGCAAATAACAAAAATAGTTTTTGTTTCCTAATCTTATTCAACTAATAATGTATCTATTGAATTTTTCCCTAAGTCCTTTCATGTTAAGGATCTCACCACGTGGCACTTTTCATTCAAGGGTAGAGTAACGAGAGTGCATAAAAATGGCCCAATGATGATCCACTCTTGCCTACATCCTATGCAAGTCAAGTCCTTAACTGGCATAATCATCTTGAACACCCATTGCAACAAATTCTTCACCATTTAGCCAAGAAATTTTCTTTTCCATTTCTAACTGGTCATTCTTTTTATGGGTCTTGTTCATGTAATAAAAGCCATAAGCTACCTTTTGCATATGTACTTTTACCTCTACTAAAATTTTTGAAATTGTTGTACTCAAATATTTGGGATCCAATCCCTAGTCAATCTATTGATAATTTTCACTTTTATGTCATCTTTATTGACTGCTTCACTTGTTATACTTTCTTTTTTCCTTAAAATAAACATTTGATCTTGTTGCTACCTTTAAATTTTTTAAACTCAAGTCAAAAAATAATTTGAATCCAAAATCATTAACTTATTTATTGATTGATGTAAGGACTTTCTAGCCTTAAAGCCATTTCTTGAAACAAATGGAATTCACCATCTTTTGACATCATAAAATATGTAACACCCTTAACTCGAACCCATAAATAAACCTGAATAAAGTGTGCTACATCTGGTGTTGTAGAGCACCTATGCCTATAACCTAGCCATCTTATGCCCTTTATATTACTTAGTCTTTTTAAAATGATTATAGTGCCTTAAAAAAAGAATCCGGCAGCATAATAACTTAATCGAAAGTACTACCTAAATTTAAAACTTGCAAAGAAAGCAGTTTTAATAAAATCCATACACGAATCTTAACTCCAACCATCATTAACAATAAAAAACCATATACTTTAATTTTCATCTTCATCCACTTATCTCATAGCGCACCTAATCAATCGTAATCTTCTCTCAGACATGACACATGTATTCTAAAATATCATAGACATATATTATACACAACGTAAACTTACAAGTCCATATACATCCATAGGCATATATTACAGTTACAGTCATCCAGGATATACAACTAATAGGTATATAATTTACATAAGGAGTTTAATTACAAAACCAAATGTGCAAGCAAAAGTAAAGGCATATGACAAGATAAATCTAAAAGTGGTAGATCCTTTACAACAAGTGTGTCTCCAAAAAGAGCGACTACTGGGATGATTCTTTATTACTTACTCTTACCCTAATCTTCGACCTACACATCGCCAACAAACAAACACTGCATTAAGCAAAAACTTAGTGGTGTACTACAAATATATAAAATAAGGATTTATTTATTATATCATCAAACATTTTAAAGAGAAATTATACCACATTTTAAATGTACTCATTTTATTTTAAGCCTTAAAACCTCAATAACATCCATAAATTTATTTAAGCATCCCCTTTTCTTAATCATGCATTTCAATCCATCAAATATAACTAAAGTCATGTTTCCTTTAACATCACATAATTGACTAGCTCTCTTTCAAGGTTGTGTAGTGTGTGTGAATGTTAAATTTCTTTATGAATTATCATTTTTTAGCTATCTTAATATGCCCCAATACATATATTATAGCCAAAGACTGAGTAGTATACGAAACCTTGAGATACCAAAGTACCCTTCATATGATAAAATAATGAAATACTATGGTACCCATCATACAAGAGAAATCATCATATGATAAGCAAATGAGGTACATAGTACCTATCATATTAAAACCAATGAGGGCATTGCCCCTAAACCAATGAGCTCATAGAGTTAAGCAGATGCAGTTGTTAAAATAGTTCCCTAACCAGCATGCTAATCTATCCTAACTCAACTGACTATTCTAGGTTTACTAGGGCAATTATTAGGGGTGTTCATGGTTAACCGGTGAATGGTTCGATTTCGAATTGATTTTTGATTAATCGAGCTGATATTTACGATATACGATTTTTATTTTTAAAAACCAATATATAATTGTTAGTTAACTGTTAATCAGTTTATATAAATTTTATATTTTATATTTTCATACCTAAAAAATAATTTATTTATAAATATTATGATACCTTAGTCTTTAAAATATTATAATGCATATTTTTGATAAACAAATAATGAAACTGTCTTTTTAAGTAAATTATATATACTTTGATAGGTGTATAATAGGTACATTACCATCAATTTCATGCTGGATATATCTAATTCTTGAAATTATTTACATCAACTTTATTTTATTTGATATATTATATTTGATTTATAATTTTATTTTGAAACACTTTTAACTATTTGAAAAAGGATTTTATAATTTGTATAATTTTATTATATTTACATGTTAAAAGCTTTAATGGTTAACTGATATGAAAAACTGGTTAAAAACCTAAATCGATATAATGGTTAACCGAAATTAAAGGACTGATTAATAAAATTGTTAATGGACTAGTTAATCAGTCCATGAACACCCCTAGCAATCATTCCTTTCTTTATACCATTGTTAACAGTTAATCCTTCAACTTCATGTTATCATGCATTACTTATTTTAATTTAAACACTTAAATACAAGCTCTTCGCGCATCAAGTCACATTGTAAACATAATAAAACACTTATGTCACATATTACATAATATGAGAAGTTACCTTAGTTCAATTCATAAAGTCATGCCTTAAATAAAGCTCTTATTAATTGGTAGCTTATTCTTGTACCACAGCGATCATAGCATTTAGGTCTTGCCATTAGTTCCAAAGCATAATTACTTATTCATAACATCTCATAAATTAAGTTAACATAATTAATCACTTTTAATCTTTTTTAAATTTCAATTTCACATGCACATATACATCACATGGAATTCGGTCTACTTATCATTTTTTTTCATTATATTCATTTCCGACATTTAACTCATTCTTACAAATTAAACCATATCTAAAGCTCACATATAGTTTTCATGTGATGTAATATTTTCACACTCATCCTTTTATTGTGCAACATACCCCATATTTGGCCTATTAAAGAAATTTAAAGTCTTAATTATCAATATCACTACATCATGTTTATTTCTAAGCCCTTTACAACCATCATCACATTAGTCCTCTAAAACTACTTATTTCACAATTAAATCCTAAAGTTCCTATATTAAGTGCATTTAAGGTCCAATGTAGGCAAAACAATTCCAAACCATACACTTCCATTTCTAGTATCCTAAAACTTCCTTAATACATACAATTTCACATTTAAATGCTTAAGCTCATAAATTCAAAATTTCCAAGTTAACATTCAAAGGTTCCATATTAGGTTACAATAACATTTACATAATTTGGAGTACACTAACTTCAACAAGCACAAAAATGACTCTCTTGATCTTCTAAGAGGCTATCTGCGCCTTCAAAATCCTTTTTCCCTTGTCTCTCATTCCTCCATCATAAGTATTTTCTTAAAAAAATTCAAATAAATAAATATCAATATACAAATCCAAAATCAATTCCATAAGTGTGTGTTTGAGTGTCTTAGGTGCCTAATAAAAATATTAAAATTAAAAAATAAACCCAATTTACCTGCATGGATATTATTTATCCAAGAGGAAAATCCATTCTTTCTTAGCAATTAAAGCCTTAAGACCTGAAATTGTGTGAGGAATTATTGTTGGGAGGGCTTTAGATGTTGATTTAGGGTGAGATAACTAAGTTTGGTTGAAGAAGGAAAAAAGGACAAGAGAAAATCTCCTATTGTCTATGGTGTCGGCTAGGAAGAGAAGAAAAAGAGTGGAGGAAATGGTGAATAAAAAAGGTTTGACCCCCAAATGGTTTGACTTAAATAGGAGGAAAGAAAAGGGTTGAGATCAATTCATTTAATCTTGAGTAAAGGCTATAAAATTTTCCTCCTTCTTACATAATATCCATATTTTTTCTTTTCTTCTTTTTATCCTTTAAATTTATATAAATTCATATGATGATTTACTCTCTCCAATATAATTGGTAAAAATACTTATTAATTTAGGGTCTTTGAGTTTCCTAGGCCAATTTTGTCATTTTTGCGATAAAAAGGGTAACCTACTAAATAGTTACTATTTATTTTGGTATGCTTTAGAAAAGTTATTTTCTCAATTTCTCTAATTCTCACAATCACCGATCAATTCAATATTTTGAGGCCTAATTACATTATTCATCACAACAAATTTTCAACTTCTAGGTCAATTTAATTAAAACTGTTGCAAAATGGGTAATACCTTTTGATAAAAATACTATTCACCTCACTTTTGCATCCCTTCCTATTTTTCAACTTTAGCCCATTAAATGACTTATTTTAAAGTTCAAATTCGAACCTCAACATATCTATGAATAACACTACCTTGTGTTTAGAAAAGTACGGACTAAGTCCCGAGAGTTATTTTTCACGACTTGAAAAGTACTATTTATATCCTCAGAAATTTTAGAGTATTACAAAATAAACCATAACACAATTGCATCTCTAAAAGAAAACACAACCATTTAGTTGAAATCGGACTTACCTTGCTCCAAACCACCTTTTTCTTTATTTATTTTTGACCATTTGCTTTTCAAACCCATCTTTTATCTATGGTCTTTTTCTATATCAAAATTATTTGCTACACCTAACTATTAAAAACTACACACCTTTGGCAGCCTTTGTTTTCATTTGTATTTACTTATGTGAAACATGAACTCTAACAAAAAATTTTTAGTGTGCTTTCATCGGATATTCTTCCATTTAAAGTGCCTATCTCTGTTTTGGCTATACTATTGGAAGAATTTATATGTCTAGACACATTATTTTTTATAAATAAGACTTCTCTTATACTAATAAAAAATGCAAACTTCTAACTTCTTTGATTTAAAGTGTTCCAACAAAAGTGGGTTTTCATTTCTTATCCAATCAAGTATATGAAATGCCTATAAGTCTCCCTTTTTACCTTTATCTACACCCAATAATATTACTCATTCGCTTTCTCTTTTTAATTAAACCTTGTAATGACATAGACTCAACTGTTCAGAATAACTTACAAATGGTTGAATCACATGGCCTAAAATAGTTAACCCAAGTTATTATTAGTAGTCTAGTCATAAGCTTATAAACCTCTCTCCTCTCACATTTTTATCCGATGTGGGATTTGGAAGCATTTTTCTATACCCATGATCTCTCATGTGTTTTGTCACTGTGGGATTAGCATAGGATGTTACAAGCCTAAGCAAATTCATCACACTACTAAACACCCATTTCTAGATTGTCATGAACCAATCAACATTTAGCAAGCCATGACCAATGTATATTGGTGATCAACCATGGCAAATGAATTTAATAATCTTTAAAAGAAAGAAATTTGGAGTAAGGTACCTCTACCACCTAAAAAATAGGCCATTGGTTGTAAGTGGATATTTCATTCAAATGAGACAATAATGGTGTCATTATTCACTACTAAGCTCGTCTATTGCCAAGGGATTTCATCATAAATTAGGGTTGGACTATACTAAATCACTTGACCTTATAGTAAAACTCATTACTATTAGGGTTGTACTTATAATTGCTATTTCTCATCGTTGGCACATTCATTAACTTGATGTGAACAATGATGTCCTTCATGATCCATAAACTTAGAAGGCGTACATGATTTAACCCTTTGTCTTTGTTCATTAATTTAGCTCTTTCTTGTTTATAGGCTTAACAAATCTATATATGGTTTAAAGTAAGACCCATGCATATGATATGAATAAGCCTTGAAACATTTCTTACTTTGATATAGGTTCATCAACTAAAAACCCAATGCATCATTGTTCATTTATTTGAAGGAAATCTCTTTATTACTAGTGACAATTCAACAACTAATGCTTATTTTATTCAATGCTTGGCCAATAAGTTCTCAATTAAAAATCTAACTCCACTTAACTTCTTTTTTAGAAACTATCATTAAAACTCATGATGGACTTTTCTTATATCAACAACAATATATTTTGGATCTTCTTATAAAGGCTAATGTGTCAAATGCAAAGCCAATAAGATCACATATTATGACCAGCAGCTCTCTTCATCTCCATGATGGTATTTTTTCCTTATATACATAATTATACTAAAGTCTTGTTGGCTCTCTTCAACTCATGTCATTCACTCACCTAAACATTCAATTTATAGTTATAAACTTGCTAATTTTATGCAACAGGATATCGAAACTCATTTGGCAAGCATTAAGCACGTACTTTGTTACTTGAAAAGGCACTGTTTATTATGGTATTTGCCTTTGTCTTCTTAAGTTCATTGCATTGATTAACTATTTTGATGCTATTTGGGCTAGTGATATATATAAATTTCTTTCTGCTAGTGCATATGCCTTATGTTGTGTATCTTTGGGGTACACCTACCTTATGATTTTTTCAAAAACAATAGTTTATTGCTTGGTCCTTTATTGAGGTTGAATGCGAAGTTATTGATACTACCACTTCTAAACACGCATGACTTTGTTACTTAAGGAATCATAACTTTTTGTTAAGTACAAATTTGCAGTACTTTATCACAGTATTAGAGATATATGATTTTATACTAACTCTATTTTTCACACTCATATAAAGCACTTGTCTTTAGACTATTACTTTGTCCGTGAACATGTTACTCCTAGTCAATTGCAAGTTCTTCATGTCTTCAACAATGATCAATTGGTTGATTGTCTTAGAAAATCTAAAACAAAATAGCAATTACTATAATGTTAGTTCAAGCTTGGTGTTTTTTATGGAACCACCGTATTTCGTGGGCATTTAAGAGGTATGTTCAACTCACTAACAACAAACTCAGTTACATAATAAATCTTATTTACTTATTCAAATGTTCATGTTATATCTTTACTTGTTCAAATAGTTTCAGTATGATTTTTGCGTATTTATCTTTTATGTCTTCCTATCTATTTATATTTGTAGAAGGCATAAATAAATGAAAAATATAAAGAGTTTTTAATAGATAGCTTTGAAGTAGTTAAATAAATATGATTGGAGAAGTCAAAAAGCCAAAGACAATTTTATATGAGAAAAAAGGGTTAAATTTAAATACTAAATAATACGGCAAAAGAAATTACAAATGAAAAATTTGAAAGGTTGAAGATTTTATTTTCCCACCCAAGAAAAACAACTTTCAAATAATGTAAAACTTTTGCCAAATGCACATAAGATCCTGTAAAAGAAAAATATAAAAAGATGCTATTTATGAACCCCAACTTTATTCCTGAAAAATAAGTAATAAAAGTCTCCAAGAAGAAGATGCATAGCATAAGCATAGGATCCATTTTTCTTTTCCTTCGAAGTGGGTCCAAGGGATCAAAATTTTAATTCAAATGACAAAGCAAACTAGATTCGTGAACAAAGTCATTATTTACTAAAATAATAATAATAATAATTTTTTTAGGTAAAAATATATATGGAAAAAACATTATTAATTTACTAATATCCAAAGAGAAAAAAAAACGCATGATGACTAATAAATTTAAACATATTTGATTCCATTATTTAGTGAAAAATAAGAAGAGATTATCTCCACCACCCCCAATTTATAAAAAATATAAAAAAAAGGTACAAAAAATTAACAAGTTTATCTAATTTTTGAAATTTATTTTCAAATAATTTTCGACAATTAGAGTTAGGAGCAAGGGATTGGAATATAATAATTAATACATAGGAGCATGATACATGTTTGTAACATATTGTTCATTCGCAGTGAACGGATTAAGCGGGTCTAGTTATGAACGATCAAAAAAATTACAGATCATAAATAAATTGGATTAGAATCCAAATAAATTGGATTAATGAGTCAAATCATAAGAAATTATTTTGTAACATTTTATTAAAAATAAAAAATATGCACACATGGCTTATAAAATAATTATTTTTATATTCATATTATATAAAAGGAATAGAATCATAAACAAAATAAACAGATCATAAATACGTTGACCTAAACGGGCCATATAATGGATCAAATATAATTTGAATCAATTTTTTCATATCAAACGAATCGAATTTGTGAATCAAATCAAATTTTATTAGCTCTTTCTTCTCCAAAATCATTGTTTCTTTTTTTTCTTCGATTTCTTTTTCTCCCGAGAACCATGAATAAGAAAGGTCTATTGACAAAGGCGAAAAAACTACATTTGCCACTTTTTCCGCCATAATGATAAACAATCTATTACAATTTGAATATTTTGAATCTTTAGGAGCATCGAAGTCCAATTTCTTCAAGTGGATTATATTATCAAATCACATTTGTTTGAATAAAAAAATTACTAATCACTTCAAATAAATATCTTTTCTTATTATTATTATTATTATTATTATTATTATTATTATTATTATTATTATTACCCATATATATTATAATATATTGAATTATTATACGGTTGGATATGAAAAAAGAAAAATAAATTAAAATATGAGATTGGATCTCTTGACCAATAAACTTAGGGAAAAATCCCCAACCGTTAGAAAAGGAAAAGGTGACCAAAGGGCGGTGCAAAAAACTTTGGTGGCAAATTTGAGTGCCTTTATGAAAAGCAAAGACAAGAAGAGAAGACCCAACTTTTTCTTTTCTTCCTTTCTCACTTCTCTTTTAGGTTTTAAAAAGTTGATTTTATTGTCATCACCTCACTATTTTTGTCCTTTTTATACCAATTTTTTCTTTTTTTATTTGGTATAAGGAACATCATTTAGCCATCACTTTGAATTTAAATTTATAAATCAAAAAGGGAATTTCATATGTAAATTATCCTATGGAAAAGGTATAATCATGGCCTCACCACTTCAACTTATAAGAAAATTTCCCTTTTTTAAAAAATAATAGAGTATTCGTTTCATACTTTTAATTGTTCATAATTAACGGTTAAATTTTAAAAAATAATATTATAAAATGATCACTACTATTTAACTAAAGAAATTTTGAGTTCAAAATTTCTATGCCAAGCTCTTTTTTTTTTTTCTTGTTAGATAGGGTGACCATATGCCATTTAATTTGAAAATTGCATGCACGACCCCATGCAATTATTCTTTTATCTTTTTGTGAGTGAAAATTTGCAAAATTGAAAAAATAGGTAGTCAAATAGAGATATGATTTATCAGATCTGTTAAATCAAATAGTATGTATCGAGTTAATATTTAAAGAGAAATATGACTTAATGTATCCGCGTGTTACGATATATTTTTTTAACTGAAAAATGAAGAAAAATTATATAGTGTGGATCCCACTTGGGTTAACTAAACTCTCAAGTAATTGATATATTATTTTTCAACAAATTATAAATGTAGGTCCCAATCATAGTTTACCAAAACCCTTAAAAAGAAAAGGATTGTCTTTGAAGGAAACACTAATGCATCATCTTCTTCATCTTCTTTTATCTTTATTAGGCTGACATCTGAATTTCAAATTTCTTTAATGCACAAACTTTTAGTATTAAAAAAAATAAAAGAAAAAAGAAAAAAGAAGAAGAAGATTAGGGTTAGGGTTAGGTAATGTTTGCATTAATAATATTATTTTATCTTAAAGCCAATCCATTTAGTAACCATCCTTTTGGATTTTGCCTGCAAATACACATATGAATATTATATAAATCATACCCTCACTTGGGAATAAAATATTCAAATAATTAAATGAATAAATTACAATAAAAATAGAATGTAAGAATAATAGTGGCACATAATGGAACAAGTAAATGACAAAAGCATATGATGCCTTCTTTTTTTTCTTGCTCGTCTTTTTGTAGATATGCAGGCTTTTAGACACCATGCTTACCTGTTTTTTTTTTTCTTTTTTTTTTTAATATAAATATATATAAAATTGAAATAATTATTATTCTATCAACTTCCCTAATCCCTACCATACTCTTATGGTCTCATTCCCTAATTAATTAGGTGGGTCTAAGAGTTTTGGCCACTTCAATTATCTATAGTTAAGGCACTCCTTACTGATTAATGGCGTTTGTGGACCACAATTCAACTGCCCACCTTTTTCGTAATTATTTTTTATTTTAAAATTTTTTTATCCTTAATTAAGAGTATGTTTATATATTCGATATATTGCGAAATTTATCATTGAATTCATATTTTTTATCGATCATTAACGATTGAATTTTAAAAAATATAAATATAATAATAAGTAATAGAATTTATCGAAAGTATAAATATACATAAATATTTTTCTTAATCATAAATTTTAAATTAATTTAGTTATTCAATTCTCATAATACAATTTTTATTGCGAAATGGATAGTATGAGCTCGAATTTCAACAAACATTTAATAAAAGATGGGTCAAGGATATATTTATTTATTGCTAATTAAAATCTTTCAAGGCAAAGAGTGCTTAATAATTAAATAGGTAATGCACATTCTTAATTAATTTATTATTATTATTATTATTTTGATAATTTTCATGTGTCTTGAAAAGGTGTGAGGATATTGGATAGCAATAGCATGAGGCAGAGATCTCAACCAACCTCAATTAGATATTTAAAAAAAGAAAAAAGAGTTGGGATTGTGGATTTAGGTAAAAAGGAAGATAATTGGCAATTTTTTTTAAGAAAAAATGAATTATATTATATTATATAGTGTAATTGAGTTGAGAAGATATGTATCTCTTTCTAAATTAAATCAAATAAATAAAATTATATATCTTTTTAATAAATATATACTCTCTTCATTCTAAAAATATGGCCGCATTTT
>CANXYI011055688.1:0-13299 GCA_948208565.1 Hura crepitans
GAGTTCATGAACCTAAAGCAAGGCCAAAAATCTGTAACAGAGTATGAGAAAGACTTCACCATATTGAGCAGATAGGGCAAAGAGGTCGTACAGACTGAAGTTGATAGATGTAAAAGGTTTGAGAAATGGCTTAGCATTGAGATTAAGACCCTAATTACTCTTATGAAGATTAAAAACTCCACAGCTCTTATAAATACATGTTACATAGTTAAAGAATGTTAGAAAGAGAGAAAAGGGTTGTATCAGAAGAAAAAGTCCTATGACTAAGGAGCAGCTAGTGCAACTCAAAACCTAGATAAGAAGTTTAAGAGAGGTCAAATTGGCGAACAATCATAGCAGTTCTAAAGATAGGGTTAGTTTTCGAATTAGGGATAAGAGGCCCTGAGTAAAGGGAAGTAATAGTCACAAGTTGCTAGTACACTAGTCTTAACATCTCGGAATAATCTTATACCTCAGTTTCAGACATGCCATAAGAGACATAAGGAAGAGTGATAGAAAAATAAGCTAGGAGTATCCTTTAAGTGTGGTTCCCCAAATCACATTCTCAAAGATTATTTGAAGAGATCCGATGCTGGACAGGGATCTACACATGCTTCTAACTGAGATCAAAGAGAAGATCGAAGTGATAAGAGAGATAATATAGATAGAGCTTAAAAGGCTATATCTGAGTCTAAAGTAAAGCCTATAGCACCAGCTAGACAATATGCAATAAAAGCTAAGGATGAGGCATACTTTCTAAACATCATTACTAGTACCTTTCTTCTTTTTGACTCTCCTACTTTGGCTTTGATAGATCTAGGGTTTACACACTCATATATATACACTACATAGGAGGCTTAGTTTTAGAGCTTCTTGACCTAGAGATTATGGTTAGCAACTCTACAAGCTAACTTTTAGTAGTGAACAAGGTTTACAAAGAGTGTCCTTTGATGGTGCAAAGGCATGAGTTTCTAGCTGACCTTATAAAGTTGCCTTGATCTTAGGTATGAATTGGTTATCCAAGTATCAAGCAATTTAGACTACAAGCAGAAAAGGTTATCTCTTAATACTGAAGATAGTGTAGAGATCACAATTTTAAGGGAAAGGATAGATTTTCTCTCTAATGTCATCTCGGCTATTGTAGTAAAAAGGTTGATAAGGAAGGGTTGTCAAGCTTTCTTAGCTTATGTGTATGATACTCATAATAGAGAGATGGATGCTAGTTCTATAATAGTAGTGTTAGAGTCTGTGGATGTCTTGCTTAAAGAGTTAGCTAATTTGACACTTGAATGGGAACTCAAGTTTAGTATTAAGGTTTTACCTGGCACTACTTCAGTATCAACAGCTCTATATTAGATGGCTCTAAAAGAGTTAAAGGATTTAAAACTTCAGTTGAAAGAATTTCTTGATAAAGGTTTTATAAGATTAAGTGTATCACCATAGGGAGCATCAATTTTGTTCGTTAAGAAGAAGGATTGCTCTTTTTGATTATGTGTAGATTACCTACAGTTGAATAAAGTGACCATCAAGAACAAGTATCCTTTACCATGGATGGATGATTTGTTTGATCAACTTTGAGGAGCTGTGGTGTTTTCTAAGATAGATATGAGATCTAGATATTATCAATTGAGAATTAAAGAGTCAGATATGGTGAAGAATGCCTTTAGAACATGATATGGACACTATGAGTTTTTGGTAATGCATTTGGGCTTACCAATGCTTCAGTATCTTTTATGGATTTGATGAATCATGTTCAAACAATATCTTAATTAGTTCATGGTAGTTTTCATTTATGACATATTAGCTTATTCTAAGAGTAGAGAAGAGCATGAATAACATTTCAGAACAATTCTTTAGATTCTAAGAGAGGAGAAGCTTTATGCCAAGCTCAACAAGTGCAAGTTTTGGCTAAGTGAAGTGTCTTTCTTAGGATATATAGCTTTAGTAGATGGTATTCAGGTTGATCCAAGTAAGATTAAAGAGGTTATAGAGTGGAAACCACTCAAGAATGCCACAAAAATAAGAAGTTTTCTTAGTTTAATAAGGTATTATAGACGGTTTGTTAAGGGTTTCTCTTTGATAGTAGCCCCAATGACTTATCTATTAAGAAAGGATGTCAAGTTTGTATGGGATGACAAATGTCAAGAAAGTATTGACAAGTTTAAAGCCATGTTGATAGAGGCTCCTATCCTTGTACAACTAGTGACAGGGAAAGATTTTACCATGGTTGGGATGTGTTCTTATGTAAGAGGGTAAAGTTGTGGTTTATACTTCAAGGTAGTTAAAGCCGTATGAAAAGAACTACCCTACTCATGATTTGGAGCTTGCAGTGATTGTGCTTGCGATGAAGATTTAAAAACACTATATCTATAGAGAAAGGTGTCATATTTACATGGATCACAAGAGTTTAAAGTATCTTTCTACCCAAAAAAGCTAAATTTGAGATAGAGATGCTAAATGGAATTAATCAAGGATTATGGTTTACTAATTGATTATCATTTGAGAAAGGCTAATGTAGTGGTAAATGTTCTTAGCTGGAAGTTCATGTTACCTATGAAGGCTATGAATGTTAGATTATAGCTTATGGGTGATGATGTTTTGTTGGCAGAGATTTAAGTAAAGCCTAGTTTGCTGCAGTAAGTCAAAGATTCTCAGAAAGATGATCATAAGATGATAAGTGTGATAAGGGCAATCGAAGAAGGGAAGTTTATTAAGTATGAGATCAAGGGTGATGATTGTTTTTACTATCGTGATAGGATCTATATTCCGAATGTAGAAGAGCTAAAAAAATAGATTCTGCAAAAGGCTCATAGTGCTTCTTATGCCATGCATCCTAGTAGTACTAAGATGTATCAAGATTTGAAGACTTTTTATTAGTGGCTGGGTATGAAGAGAGATGTATATGAGTTTGTAACCAAGTGCTTTACTTGTCAATAGGTAAAGGTAGAGCATTAGGTGTCGTCTAGATTGCTTTATCCAATAGAAATTCCAAAATGAAAAAGGGATAGGGTCACCATGGATTTTGTGGTTGGCTTACTAATGACTAGGAGTAGATGTGACTTAGTTTGTGTTGTAATAGATCAGCTAACAAAATTGCTCATTTCATACCAGTCCAGATGGACTATTCTTTGGAAAAGTTGGTTAAGTTGTACATTGATGAGATAGTTAGTTTGTATGGAGTGTTGTCTTCCATTACATCTAATTAGGACCCATAGTTTACATCGAGGTTTTAGAAAAAGCTTTACATTGCCTTGGGTACTTGACTGAGTTTCAATATAGCATTTCATCCTCAGACTGACAGACAATCAAAAAGAGTCATTTACATAACCCTGGGTACTTGAGTGGTTTTGATGCAAAGTTATATGTGTGATGTTCATGTTAAGTGTGCTTGTTAGGTGCTTGAGGATATTATGAGAAGCTGTGCTATTAAGTTCAAGGTAATTTGAGATTATTATCTTTCCTTAGCTGAGTTTACCTATAACTTTAACCATTACACAAGTTTAGAAATAACTCCTTATGAGGCATTATATGGAAGGAAGTGCAAAACTACTTTATACTAGAATGAGTTGAGTGAGACAAAGCTTATGGGACCAGACCTAATTAAGGACACTGATGAGAAAGTCAAGATTATTAACAATAGGTTAAAGGTAGCTTCAGACAAACAAAAGTCATATGCTGACTGTTCGCATCCCATGGGCCTGTTGAATTGAAATAACCAAGGACTTGACCTAAACCTTACTCCTCGAGTCTTGAAAGATGAGAAGGAGATTCAACGAATCCTAAATTGTTTTAATTTAGTTAGCCTAGAAAAAGTGAGTTAGGCACCACAAGGTAGGAGTCACCACCCGATCGAAGCTGGAAAATACCTTATAGGGCCAAAACCAAAGCGATTTACTCTTATTTATACCTTAAGTTAATATGGAATTTCAATTTGAATTTATAATATTATCCATTTCCTTCAAGTGAGTTCCAGGTGTCAAAATAAATCATGTTTTCACAGAAAAGCTTAATAAAACATATTTACAAAAATAAATAAAGTACTTGAAATTAAAGATTACATACATAAAATCGAGCAACTGATTATTTTGAAAACTTTGGTTCTCACATGCTTATTTTAAAAGACGGGTTTCATTATTTGTCTTTTGTTATGGATAAAACAAAATACATTTCATTAATAAAAACACTGGTCAATTAAGTATAAGAAGGTTTAGTGCCTAAAACTGAGTAATTGACTATTTTGAGAACTCTTGTTCTCGCACGCTTGCTTTTAGAAAATCGATCTTATTGTTCACAAAAACAAGTGATTGATTCTTTTGAGAACTTTGCTTCTTGCATGCTTATTAGACATACATGAAATCAAATAATTGATTATTTTGAGAACTTTGTTTCTCGCGTACGTATTTTGGGAAATTAATTTTATTGCTTGTGACTTTTATTAAGGAAAAATCCAAACCTATTTTATTAGGAAAATACCAATTTATTAGGTATGAAATGATTTGTTGATTTTTTTATGATGTGTAAAAGTCACTTTTCTACCTATTATAACATACACGGAATATACATGGAAATATTCAAATTGAAAATAAAATTACATGGCAACCACCTAAAATACATTCTAACCCAAAAATAAAATAGAACAAAATAAAATAAATTACATGAAAATTGGCTAAAATACAATCTAATGGTATGAACTTAAAGATACATTGAAAGCACCTAAAATGTGATGCATATAATTGCCTTCAGGATGATAGATATCGAAACGGGTGAAAACTCACACAAAAAATCTCCTAAAAATGCAAAAGAAATGGGGTTTTGAAAGTGATTTTGACCTTTTTTTGGGTCCCAAACTAGAGGAAAGCCAACCCCAAAAATATACAAAATAAGGTTTTATACATGAACTTTGAGGTTGAAGACAATCGTTTTTGAGCCTAAAGCGGCCGTTTTTAAGGTCAAAATGGCTGTTTTTTCTCCTAAAAATGGCCGTTTTGCTCTAAAAAGGTCATTTTTATTAACCACAAGGGAAAAACTTTCTAAAAACATAAAAACAAAGTAATTTCATTCTAGAAAATAGAAATCATCATTTTAGATGAGCAAAAATAGCTATTTTGGCCCTTAAAACAACACCGTTTTGCCATAAAACAATGAATATGAAAACAAATTTGTATTTTTGATAGATTTTTTCTTAAAAATTTTACTCTATACTGCAGGATTTTTTTTGAGCCAAGCAAAAATGTTTCTTGAAAGTTTCAAAGGGAAACTTTGGGATCTTTGAATTGGATGTGAAAATCCTCATTTATTAGAACTTAGTCCTTTTCTTCGTCATTAGGCAATTTAAACACAGGGAGCCCTAAAAACCTAGTGTCTACAGTTGCCTCTAACTTTAGGGAGGCAACGACAAAGTGTGTGAGGTGACCCAAAGTTCAAAAGAATAGAGACACATACCTTATGGGGTGACCTTTCTTGTAAGTGATTTGATACCATTATTGGTTTGACTCAAGTAGTGCTAGGATGTTGCACCTAAGGTTTTTGTGATTCAGGCAGTACTAAGATGCTCCACTTGAAGTTGAGGTGATTCAAGCAGTGCAAGGATGTTGCACTTGAAGTAGGTTAGAATTGGGTAGTGGTCGAATGCTGCACTCAGACTCTAGTAATGCTAGGATATTGCATCTAAGATTTTTATCATTCAAGTAGTACTAGGATGCTACACCTAAAGTTGGTTGGAATTGGGTAGTGCTATGACGCTACATCCAGACTCAGGTAGTGTTAGAATGCTGCACCTTAGATTTTTGTGATTTAGGTAGTGCTAAGACACTGCACCTGAAGTTGGTTGGGAACTGGGCAGTGTTAGGATGCTGCACCCAGACTCAGGCAGTGCTAGGATGCTAAACCTAGATTCAAGTAGTGCTAGGACACTGCACTCGAGATTTTAGTGGTTCAGGTAGTGATAGGATATTGCACTTGAAGTTGGTTAGATCGAGCAATGCTAGATTAATGCACTCGAAGTTAGTTAGAACTAGAAAATTTTGCTGACGAAGGGTGGGTCACTTATCTTGACTTTTATTAAGGAAAAATCAAAACCTATTTTATTAGGAAAACACAAATTTATTAGGTACAAAATGATTTGGCAATTTTTTTAAGATGCGTAAAAATCACTTTTCTACCTATTACAACATATGTGAAATATACATGGAAATATTTGGATTGAAAATTAAGTTACATTGCAACTACCTAAAATATATTATAACCTAAAAATAAAATAGAACAAAATAAAATAAATTACATGAAAATTGCCTAAAGTACAATCTAATGGTATGGACCCGAAATTACATTAAAAGTACTTAAAATTCGATGCATATAATTGCCTTTAGGATGACAGATTTCGAAACAGGTGAAAACTTGAGCCAAAAATCTCTTGAAAATGAAAAAAATGGATTTGAAAGTGATTTTGATTTTTTTAGGTCCCAAACTTGAGGAAAGCCAACCCCAAAAAAGGTATGAAATAGGTTTTTATACATAAACTTTAAGGTTTAAAATGACCATTTTAAAGATGAAAACAACTATTTTTGAGGCCAAAATGGCCGTTTTCACAAAACAACCTTTTTCCCCTTAGAAATGACCGTTTTGCATAGAAAGAGCATTTTATTCTCTAAAACGGTCATTTTCATTGACCATAAGGGAAAAAATTTCTTGAAACCTGAAAACAAAGTGATTTCATTCTAGAAAACAAAAACTATCATTTTGGATGAGTAAAAATAGCCGTTTTGGCCCCTAAAACAATGTCATTTTGCCATAAAATAATGAATATGAAAACCAATTTGTATTTTTAATGGATTTTTTCTTAAAACTTTTACTCCATATCGTGAGATTTTTTTTGAGCTAGGCAAAAATATTTCTTAAAAGTTTTTAAAGGCAACTTTGAGATCTTTCAATTAGATGTGAACATCTTGATTTATCAAAACTTAGACCTTTTCTTTATTTTTAGGCAATTCAAACATAAGGAGCCCCAAAAACCCAATGTTTACATTGAACTGAAGAGGAGAGATATAGAGTATGAAGTGAGAGACAAAGTGTTCCAAAAGGTTTCACCTTGGAAGAAGGTTCTACGGTTGAGAAAGAAGGGTAAGTTAAGTCTGAGGCTTATAGGTCCATACGAAGGGATAGAATGTGTAGAGCTAACAGCCTATAGACTTACTTTGCCTGCTGAGCTTTAACAAATACACGATGTCTTTTATGTGTTTATGCTATGGAGGTACAAATTAGATCCTTCAGATGTTATATCAGTTGACAAACTTGAGGTTAGACTAGATTTGACTTATGAAGAGGAACCTATGAAAATATTGGCAATAGAGGTGAAGGAATTATATAATAAGACCAACACCTTTAGTAAAAGTGCTCTAGAGACACCATAGCATGGAAGAAGCTACCTAGGAGACAAAAGCTCAAATGAGGGAGTAGTACCCTCATTTGTTTGAATAAGGTAACTTTAAGGACAAAATTTCTTTTAAGAGGGGAAGAAATGTAACGCTAGAGAAATCCCAGTGTTATGAATAGTACTTCCTAGGATGTGAATAGTATTTTCTCAAGGCTATAGGCACTAATTTTAAAGAATGGAAGTATTAATCATAACATAATTTTGGATGAAATTTGAAGTTAAAATGAAGTCATTTAGATTGTTAAAAATAAAAGATAAGTTTTATGATAGTGTTATATGAATAGTCATCTAGTTTTAGCTTAACTATAAAAATATTCAAAAGTTCCTCAGAAAATTTTGGGATTGATACAACCTAATACTTAAAATTTTAAATAGTCCAATGGTGGTAGAATTAGAATTTTTGGATATCGGAACGTATTTTCACTAAAATCGAGTTATGTAAAATAATAGCATTTTATTTGATTTTTCACAGTTTTTGAGCTCTAATTTTTAGAGGCTTATAGAACATGAATTGATTAAATTTTTGGGAGTTAATAGAAGGAAAGGAAATGGGTCTCAATTTTTAAAGAAATTGAAGAAGAAAAGAAAGGAATTGATTTTCTTAAAAACTATACACACACACACACACATACATATATATGGTTAATGTGAATTATATTAGTCAACACATGAATAGTGAAAACATTTCTTCTCTTTTTCCTTTGCTTGAGCAGAAGGTATCAATTGAGAAAAACTCCACTTCCATTTCTTCAATCTTTCAATGAAGCCAAAATTAAGCCATTTAATTAGAAGCTTTACATGTTCATAGCCTCTAAACTTCGAGTTAAGCAAGATATTGTAGAAAAATCAAAGGGATTGCTCAATTTTACACCTTGTTAAATGGTGACCATTTTTTGCTTGGGTAAGTTTTTTGAGCTTCAATATTTTTCCATGTTCCTCAAGTACCTAAGAGAGTTTCTATATGGTCAAATTTCATTTTTAGTGATCATATGATTTTATGTGGATTTTTATGAAATGAATCTGTATTTCACAGTTGAGCAGGACAACAAATAGATTGATAAAGGGAAAGAGAAGGCATAGTCAAGCCACATATACACGTTTTGACTCCGATTTGTATTGTAATTGATATAAAATGTTCTAATTTTGCATGCTCTAAGTGAAAGTGTGTGTATGTGAAAGTGTGGTTATGTGCATTTATGATTAAATGAATAAACACTATGAATTATTATTAATGACATGGAATTGCATATCTCATAATGCATATATGATGACCAAAATGATGTCTTGAGTGTGCATCTTCTATGGTCAAAATGATATCCTTAGGTATATGGAGCATTGTGTGTTAAGTGATGTAATTAAGGAGAATATGGGATTAATGTGAGTATGATATGCATTATATGATTTTTATGAGATAATACACCATGTTGAATATATAGAAAAGTGAATGATTTGAGTGAACATTATGGTATGGCCAAAATTACATGATTTTTATGCTTAGGTGCATCTTAGAGCATTATGTAAGTTTTATGTGTTATGTGCACCTATTTGTTATTAAATGGTTATGGCATATGTATAGTTATTGAACAAATGTATATATTAGGCATTGTTAATGTATGGTTGAATGAATTAAGGCATGTATCTATAGTACTATTAATGTTAGAAATACAATAAAATCTAGTTATAATGATTTAAATGAGTTAATGGAATTTAGGTTGGTATATGTATGTATATGTGTGTGTGTGTGTGCATTATGTTAAGGTTTATATTTGGGCTAACATTACCATGTTATGGTATGCTCAAATTATGTTTTAGTATCGATTATAGAATTGTTATATGTCATATAAGTTATGCAAGTGCTCTTTAATGAGCTATTTTAGCCGAAATGTATGGTGGCCATATGCAATGTGTCTAGTCATGATAAAATGACTTATGATTTTGTTAGTGGCTATGTTGTGAGAAATTGAAAAATTATGTGTGCATAACTAGTAATATAGGAATATGAGGTGAATTAATGCTAAATGATATCAAGGTGTGCATTATTCTTAGATTATGATGCCAATGCCATGTTTCATACTAGCAAAATGAATTTAAGAGCAATAATAACACTAAAATGGAAAATATGGACTTTATAAGCCAACTAAGCTAAAGTAAGATAGTGAAACTAAATGAAATCAAATAATTGCCCATACGAGTAAAACAACCTAGTTATATAGATTGGCTGGTCAACTAGGGTTATTAGCAGTTGTTAGGGTACATCTATGCCTTCTTTATGTTTGGCCCATGAGCTTATGCTATATGTTAAACTTCGGGTCTATGCTATATCAGTCTGTGTCCTTTTGTTGGTAGATAAACCTTTGGGTTTATAATTAGTCATAATAGCTTTATGCATGCTATGTTCAATCTTCAGACTTATGTTTTTTTTTGTCTGTAGATCTATGCTATATACGGTCATCAAGCCTATGTTATACTCATTCTTTGAACTTACATTGGTAAATGGCCTTTGGGTCATATAGAGGTTATATTGGTCATCCACCCCTGTTATCTAAGGGATATTTGTTTTTTCTTTTTTTTTTTGTTTTTTTTTGTGATGGGTAGCTTTAGAAAGATAATAATGAACATAACATAATGAATTACATAATTTACATATCATTTATTTTATGCACCATAGTATGACATGTTTTAAATTATGATATGTTTTAATGGCACACGCTGTGACACCTCTTACCCGATCCAATTACTGAACTCGAATAAGGAGCGACACGCAATCACTATCTATCTTATTACTTATCTAGTTTACCTAAAATCTTTTTTTTTCTTTTTAACCAACCATATATCCTCTTACCATACAATTTATAAAAAACATGTCTTCTTAAAAACCTTATTTAGGGTTTACTAATAGGGTCTTTATGTTAAAAATTCAGTAACATAATAATTGTATCGGAACACTATCCCAAATAGTAACCTACATAGAAATAACACTTCTAATAAATCAAAACGTATCTCACAATCATCTTGGTCCATCTGACTATCTAGACTTAATATCATCTCAATCACAAATATATGTGAGGATCAGTATCCATCTCATATGCATATACCAAACCATACATACATAATAACTCTTTAATTATCATATAATCAATGCACATCAATAACATATTTGTATATATATACATATTATAAGTTCACATAAACTTCTGATGCATTACAAGCCTATAATCCATATATCAATAGACATATAACTGCTCATGCACTCTTTTCTATTCTTTTTGCATATAGCATACAAAAATTGTATAACTAACATCATTTATATATAAGCCCATGTCATTTATTGCCTAGAGGTTCTTTCTTCTAGCTATCAAAAACCTGCGCATTGCAAATGAACTATGCATTAAGCTTTATAGCTTAGTGGTATATCTAGTATGGTATGGCACATTTCTTTACTTTTCAATTTTTATTAAATACTTTAAATTATAAACATTCATAATATATTAGTCCACTGGGTTGGGAGTCAATAATCTAATGTGTGTAAAAAAGCATAGATGAATAGGGTATTATCAAATATTAATGATCCGAACATACATGACTTATAATATAGATCAAACTTGTAAAAGGAACCATCACCTCATTTTCATGAGTCAAATACAATAGATCATACATAAGCATAATAAATTTATATATATAATGATTACAAACATCATTATTATGCTTGACATAAACATTATCATGCCTTGTCTTTTTATTTTAGCTCACATATGTATCATGCATAAACCATAGTCATATAAAATTTATCTCATAACAATGAACATACATAACTCATTATAAGCATGCACAGACATTGCAACCTTTATTCATAAATCATTATCCATAAACATTTAACTTATCACATGATACACTTATTTATACATAACATAGTCATGTGCTATATGACATAAATCATAGACATAACACATCATAAGACCATGCATTAGTATAAAATTCATACATTAAGAAAACCATGTATAGTTTTCATTAAAATCCATTTATTAGGCCTATATACTAGGAAATACATACACTACATATATACGGAGTATCGATGGACCACTAAGGCCCTCAGAAACACATAGGCTCTATATGCATCAGACTTGAAGGTTAGTGGTTAGATTCGAAGATCAAATGCATCAAACATAAATGTCAGTAATCAAACTTGAATAACTTATGGATAATAGGATCATGGTGTGCAGTGGTCCCTATTATGGACCTTACCAGTTGTTGCACCAGCATAAGTGTGTAATGGCTCTATTGAACCTTTGTAGTAGTTGCATCCACAAGGATTCAAAGATTAAAGATATAGGTATGTGGGTCAGACATTTAGTGAACTTATAAACCAAATGCATCAAGGCACCGAAGCACCTTAGCAGTTATTATCACTTCTAGTTGACTGGCTAAGCTATCTAACTAAGTTGTTTACTTATATGAGCCACTAACCAAATTTACTTTTAGTTTCACCTTCTTAAAGTAGGTTAAGTGAATTTTATCTTTAATTTTGTCAACGCATGACCTTAGGGAAAATAAATGTTCCTTACCATTTATTAGTCTTATTATATTACCAATCATGCAACATGAGTACATTGATTAATGCATCAACATATCTATAAACACCTCACTTTTTGGTCTATGATGATAACCAAAAATAGGCTTAAGTAATAAAGGAAGCAACCTAGAAACCAAGTCTGCATGGACTAACATGCCATAAGTCCATTCGGACTTGATGCTATAAGGTCGCACCATAGCCAACTTAGACTAGTTAAGCCTAAAGCCTAAGATCTCTATGGATAACTCAAAGCCTATGTCCGTATAGACTAAAACAAACCTAGCCCAAAGGCAATGGATTAGTGGGAGAACCTATAGCCTAGGTATGCACGGACTTAGCTGTTCAAGTCCGCATGAACTTGTTGATGTAAAAGCTTTTAGAAGCATAAACTTCTTACTTAGACTTTGTCTCCCAATCATGAAAGGATTCTATCACTTTAAGACTGGAGACCCATCACCCTAAGCCTATAAATGCCCTTTATAGAAGGAAGAAAAGGGGAATCTCAGAGTGAGGCAATTATGGGAGCCTAAACCCATTGTCTATGAGTTTAAGAGAGGACTCCAACTAGGAATCACTTTACTAGTCCTATTAACCCACACTTAAATACTATTCTTCCAAAACTATTCTTTTTGCATTGTTATTTGAAGTCTACTTACAAAGGTAAGATCTAAGGCTTCCTATTGTATATTCCTACTATTTTTATGGACCAAGGATTTCTAAGGATTGAATACAAGTGAGGTGATTCCATGTAATATCCACTTTGATTATAGGAGTAGGTCATCATTTTAAGTTGTTTTGTATTTAACAATTGATTGTTTTAATGTTATAACTATTCTTTTATTTTCATCCTAATTGCATGGACCTATCTATAAGCATGATCACATCTGCATGGACTTACTTTATTGATATGTGTATGATTTGTCATCTGCATGGACTTATGTTCAACAACAATATCCTATTTGTCTTATGTACCATGTTTTAATATATTCTATTTACCATATTGACATAATTCTATGGTGTTATCATAATTATTTTGTCCTGTAATATATACACTGTTGACATATTGAAACTGTTGCAAAGTCTGTATAGACTCCCTCTCATAGGGAATGTAGTCCATATGGATATATTTGTGTTAAGTATGTTTATTCTGTTATGTAGTTTACACGGACTCCCTCTTATGAGGAATGCAGTTTGCACAGATATTTACATTGAATTCCAATTTTCACATGTATTTGTATTTTTTGTTCTCTTTATAAGTCCTTATTTGGTATTGTTAACCTTTTCATTTGAGTTGTATGTAAGTGACCTTTCTCACTAG